>JAFEMH010000207.1:0-277500 GCA_022495995.1 Adenophora triphylla var. japonica | reverse complement strand
TTGGACATTTTCAACAATTAAAAGACCAAGATTCCCACAGATGGCGCCAAACTGTTTTGTTCAAATTTAAGCAATTGAAACTGGGTAACAAGGAATATAATCATTGAAAATCAAGATGAAATGACAAAAGGATTTTAACGAGGAAAGCCCTTGAACAACTTGTTCGCCGGCATAAAACCTCGGAACGGTGGAATATTATTAGTATGGTGGTCGGAGCTTCAGTACATTTACATGGAGTATTCTTAGCTGTGCGCGTGTGTATATATTTGTAGATCTTATTCTATTTAAACAACATGAGAGTAACAGATGTAACAAGTTTAACGTTATCCCACTTTTCGCTCCTTGAAATCCATAAGAAGTTGATGGTGATCCGTTTGATGAAGTCTTTAATGGGTATTGACGATCTTTGACTTTGTCTTTAGTAACGAACCCTGGAAAGTAGGATAATGACGGCTTTGCTTCGCATCCATGTTATATCATCATGTTGTTATTTCAAGATGAGGGATCAGGATCTGGCACCAGGTTGTAACATGTTGGACGTGATTTTTTTACCTCAAACTGGAATTACGTTAGGATCTTATACTGGATTTGTCAAAATCTTGCATTGTTAGTGTAGTAATGAGTACGACAGCTTTTGGTGTATCTTCAGTAAAAATTTCATTTACCTTTTTATACTTTCTATTCCTTAATTGTTTTTGTTAATTCCTTTGGCGCCGTCAGTGGGAACTTTGGTCTTTTGATTGTGGAAAAGATTCAAGATGTCTACTGGAATGTCATCTGCTACGACTTCAGTTGGAGCCACCGCCAGAGTGCTGACTTCAGGCCAGAATGTTGGCCCCACCGCCAGTTCGATCCAAGGTCAAGGAGGGACATCAGTGGCGACTTCACAAGAAATCCCGTTGGATATCGTCTCCAGCTTAGCAAACACGATGGCTGGCCTGAGATGCCAGATAATGCTACAAACTGATACCTCCACAATGTTAATGAATAACGTTTCCAGGTTGCAGCATGAAGTATCTACCCTTCAAGCTGGGCCATCCGGGATGCGTCAGAACACCTCTCCTAGAGCTTTCCAAAGTGTGAATCCCAGCATGGGGGCCAGTATGTTCTCTCCATTCCAGCCAAGGAGACTCGGCTTCGATAGGGATACGGGGACATTAACTGATAATGTGGGATTCTTACCAATGACCAGTGCGGCCACTGACAGTGTGGTCACCAATCCCGAGATTGTCCAGAACACTGCGGCAACATTAGTGACTCCTCTTCAAGTACCAACAGGGAGTGTTAATCCTCAAGTTGATTTTAATACTTATTATGCTGCTGCTAACCCTGATGCAGGAAATACAGTGACTAGACAATTACAAGAATTAAGGGAGATGGTGATGAATGTACCCGGGATCACATTGCCATACCACCAGGCTTCCCCAACATGTTATAATGAGTCACGCTTCACCCCAGCAATCGCCAACATGGTGATACCAAAGAAATTCACTATTCCTCATATGAAGCACTATGACGGGACGACCGATCCACTAGAACACATCGCATTATACTAGGAGAAGATGGAGGTGATCCACATTCCTCTACGAGGCTTGCCTTTGTAGAGGCTTTGGTTCCACCTTGACCAGGGCAGCCTTACGATGGCTCATCAACCAACCTCTAGGCTCCATTGGATCTTATGCTCAACTCATTAACATGTTTACTAATCAATTCTCCTGCAACAAGGTCTTTGAGAAACTAACCAATGATCTATACAGGATAGTCCAACAACCTGACGATTCCTTAAAAGACTATTTGAGCAGGTTCAACAAAAAAGCTGTTGACATCCCCAATATGGACATGTCTACAGCAACGAAGGCCTTTAGAATGGGACTTAAGAAAGACTCTCCTTATTATGAGGAATTGGTGATGACTCCCTGCAAGAGATTGGAGGAAGTCAGAATGAGGGCTATAAAGTTTATCAGGCTGGAGGAAGACAAGTTGATGCAGGAGAAAGCGAACAAGAGGAGCACCACTCCTGAGCATTCCGGTGGCAAGATGGAAACATCTCATTCTAGATCCAATAGGGGCAAATCCTACACTAAACTCGATCACTCTGGCGTTAATACTATTAATGATAATTATTTCACCCCAAAAAATTCACTCAACATGTTCTACGTCTTGATCATCCACCTTGAGGTAACGTCTTGATGTACATCCTGAACTAATGCCTTGAATTATCTGTTGTATATTTTCCTATTTTTCAGGAACGAAGTTATGGATAAACAATCTACCCTCATGATCGTTCAAAGACTTAGTCAAAGAACACCATAACAGGTATATCATCCACCAAGGAGTAACGGCTGCAAAACCATCAACAGAAGGCGTGATCATAGGCAGAAGAATCGGGATTACATAAATGTTGTTGTTTCCGTTATCCTTTCAAGTATATAAGTCATCTAAAATGCACATGTACACACGTTACACTCTACTTTACGCTCATACTGCACATTGTACTCAAAACAACAAAGATCAATACACATTTTCTTGGTTAAGGTAGGCTTTTCCTAAAGCCTCCCGAGGTTTATTCCGGCGAACGATTGTTCAAAGGTTTTCCTCGTTACATCCTCGTGTTTATCTTGATTTGGGAATTATATTCCATTTGTGCCCAACATCCTTGATAGATAAATTTTCTTGTTGAAATTTGTCTAAAATAATTTGGCGCCGTCTATGGGAACTTTGGTTTTTTAGATTCCAATCAAGATGAGTAATCCTACTTCAGCAATGTCTACGCCCATATGCTATGGGGAAGTCTTGAGTAAGAGAGAATTGGGTTTAAGAATTTTAATTACTAAAATTAAGAAAAGCATATTGATTTACTGAATGATTACCATGCCATACTGGGAATTCCTGGACGGGTCGCACTAGGAATGATTCCTTCAATCCCCCATTAAAGGGTCAAGTTCCCTACCCCCTTGGAGTTAGATGTGTACTGGGGACATCCAGAGAGTATCTTGATCATGTCTTGAGGTCAAAGAAGAAGAGAGAGCTCGAAGTGGAAACTCCAGAGGCCAGCTGGAAATTTTCTAAGTCTGTCACTAACCTCATGGTTGGATCCCATTCAAAGTGTGGAAGAAGAGAGGGTACCAATGCAAGGTGAGGCGACCTATCCCTCACATGACATAATCATGATTGAGGTGACACGTCCCTCAAACATCAGGGAATGCAGCTGATACATTTTTGATTGACCAGGTCGTCATGGGCGGCCTATGCCTCTCAGTTAACCAAGGTGGGTAGACAACTATCACTTGAGGATCTCAGCCTTGTTGAAGGAAAGTTTGGACGTCTTTGCATATAAAGTGGAAGGTATGAAGGGAATTATGGAAGAGGTCGCAGTAAAGGCTTGAAGTTAATCCCACAATGAAATTCAAGAGCAAAAAATTGAGCAATTTTGCTCGTGACAAGAAGATCACCATGAAACAAGAGGTCGATAAATTACATTATTTGATAAAAATTTATTTCCTATGGCCAAAGTTTCTTCCATGGGTGTTGGTTCTGGACCTGCTCAATCTGGTTCTCAAGATTCATGGCGTTCTACTATTCTTTCGCAGCCCTGACAACATCTCCTCCTTCAGGCCCAATTGGCCCAACTGGTTCACAACCCAGAATATCTCTTTCCTATCAATGTTTACTCTCTAATTTCTTTTTTTCAACTAATTATTGTTTGTAAAAACATCTAACATGATTCATATAAGAAATAATTTACTCTTTAAAAGATAAGAATAATCTCATGAAATGGATTTTAAATATCAATATCATTTTTTATTAGGTGACATAATCAAATATAGTCAGGTGTGGTATTAGATCATCATCGAGGAAACCTTAATATGATCAAGATAATCCGAAGAATAAACAAGAGAGAAGAAGAAATATATAAACAAAAGCTAATAAAATAAAGATAAAAGTAATGGAAGGTCTATGCACTAATGCGGAATCTAGTTTTACCTCAGGATTTTCTTTGGTAACTGGCTAGCTAGTGCGTGCATCCGAGATTACAAAGGATGAAAAAGTGTAATGTGGATGCTTCAGAGAACAGCTGATCAGTGTCCTATAGCTTGGGGTTGGTTGCTTAGAGAGACAGAGAGTCAAATTTATCAGTTTTTCTCCATCTTTTCAGAGATTGCCATATCTAAGAAGTATACATTTAACTCACGTTTGTTATCATTTATCGAAAATATAAATTTGAATATTTATGAGAGGCTTTATTCTAATGATTGTTACTAAGAGCAATTATTATTGGAATACTTGGAAATTTAACATGTGTGAATATTCATATGTATGCTTAAGAGAATTTTTTAATACAATATATGTACAGCTCCTATAGAATTTTTTGATATTAAAAGCTTTTCTTTTATCGGTGAAATGTGTTGATCCCCTTCTTTAAAAAGAAAAAAAAAAGAAGAAAAAAGTGAGGTTGAGTGTTGCTATCAATGCCTATAAACTAAAATTTCTATGTATACACATATGTATGCTTAAGAGAATTTTTTAATACAATATTCTAAATTTGGAATACTTGGAAATTTAACATGTGTGAATAACATCACTTTTGTTATTACTTATATAAGTGGATAAAACAAAAGCTTTTAATATCAAGGGTTAAAGATATTCCAATAATAAATAATTAATTTTTGAAATAAGTTAATAAATCAATTTTAATGAGTCACGCTTCACCCCAGCATGTTATAATGAGTCACGCTTCACCCCAGCAATCGCCAACATGGTGATACCAAAGAAATTCACTATTCCTCATATGAAGCACTATGACGGGACGACCGATCCACTAGAACACATCGCATTATACTAGGAGAAGATGGAGGTGATCCACATTCCTCTACGAGGCTTGCCTTTGTAGAGGCTTTGGTTCCACCTTGACCAGGGCAGCCTTACGATGGCTCATCAACCAACCTCTAGGCTCCATTGGATCTTATGCTCAACTTATTAACATGTTTACTAATCAATTCTCCTGCAACAGGGCCTTTGAGAAACTAACCAATGATCTATACAGGATAGTCCAACAACCTGAAGATTCCTTAAAAGACTATTTGAGCAGGTTCAACAAAAAAGCTGTTGACATCCCCAACATGGACATGTCTACAGCAACGGAGGCCTTTAGAATGGGACTTAAGAAAGACTCTCCTTATTATGAGGAATTGGTGATGACTCCCTGCAAGAGATTGGAGGAAGTCAGAATGAGGGCTATAAAGTTTATCAGGCTGGAGGAAGACAAGTTGATGCAGGAGAAAGCGAACAAGAGGAGCACCACTCCTGAGCATTCCGGTGGCAAAATGGAAACATCTCATTCTAGATCCAATAGGGGAAAATCCTACACTAAACTCGATCACTCTAGCGTTAATACTATTAATGATAATTGTTTCACCCCAAAAAATTCACTCAACATGTTCTACGTCTTGATCATCCACCTTGAGGTAACGTCTTGATGTACATCCTGAACTAATGCCTTGAATTATCTGTTGTATATTTTCCTATTTTTCAGGAATGAAGTTATGGATAAACAATTTACCCTCATGATCGTTCAAAGACTTAGTCAAAGAACGCCATAACAACTATATCATCCACAAAGGAGTAACGGCTGCAAAACCATCAACAGAAGGCGTGATCATAGGCGGAAGAATCGGGATTACATAAATGTTGTTGTTTCTATTATCCTTTCAAGTATACAAGTCATCTAAAATGCACATGTACACACGTTACACTCTAATTTACGCTCATACTGCACATTGTACTCAAAACAACAAAGATCAATACACATTTTCTTGGTTAAGGTAGACTTTTCCTAAAGCCTCCCGAGGGTTTTTCCTGTGAACGATTGTTCAAAGGTTTTCCTCATTACATCCTCGTGTTCATCTTGATTTGGGAATTATATTCTGTTAGTGTAAACTGCAGGTGATATCGTAGATGATTTCCCAAAAGTCCAGGTGATATCGCAGAAGATTTCCTGTACTGAATAGGTGTGACCTTGATGTATATTATGTGTCTAGGTGTGAATAGGTGTGACCTTGATGACATAGATCGGTGATGATCCTACATGTGTCTAGGTGTGAATAGGTGTGACCTTGATGTATATTATGTGTGTTTGATACTAACCGTTAATAACATATATTCTCCGACCGTAGAATAAAAAAAGATGCTGAATTTAAAACTTCATAAAACCGTTTTTATGGTGCCCAATATGCATGCATTTACACTACAAAAAATAAATGTTTTAGCTACTGTTTTTGCCACCGATAAATTTTGACTACTAACCAACCAAATAACTAGAAAAAGATCTTTTTTAGTGGCTAATTTCACTGAAATTTAATCAAACTGTAACTGAATTGCAATTGAATTACAAACTGGTTGCAAATCGGTTGCAATTCAAATGTGTTTCAGTAGCTTATGCGTTCATACTCATACGTTAACTCCACTATTATTACTATTAGTGCTCTCACTATTATTTCAATATAAAATTCTATTCTGAATAATAAGCTCGTAAAATTAATTTACATTTAGGCTCCGTTTGTTTTGACGTAAAACATTTTTCGAAAAATGTTTTCTGTAAAATAACCTGTTTTCTGTTGTTTGGTAGTTTTCCGAAAAACGTTTTCCCAATTTTTCGGTGTTTGGTTGTTTTCCGAAAAAATATTTTCCGTAAAATAACTCGTTTTCCGGTGTTTGGTTGTTTTCTAGAAAATGGAGAAAACGTTTTCCGGAAAACATTTTACGCCTTCCTAAGTAAAACGACTTACGGATTTTTCCTAAGTAAAACATTTTCCGGAAAATGGTGCCCTTCATGTACAACTCATATTTCACAAGGTACAACATTCTACTTCCTCATTCTAATAATAATAATAATAATAATAATAATAATAATAATAATAATAATAATAATAATAATAATAATAATAATAATAATAATAATAATAATAATAATAATCATAATCATAATCATAATCATAATCATAATCATAATCATAATCATAATCATAATCATAATCATAATCATAATCATAATCATAATCATAATCATAATCATAATCATAATCATAATCATAATCATAATCATAATCATATTCATATTCATAATCGTAATCATAATCGTAATAATAATAATAATAATAATAATAATAATAATAATAATAATAATAATAATAATAATAATAATAATAATAATAATAATAATAATAATAATAATAATAATAATAATATATATCGAAAAATATTTTCATTAAACATATGAAAATATTTTTCAGAAAACATTTTCCTTACCAAACAGCCGAAAATAATTTACGTCCTTCCTAAGTAAAACGACTTACGGATTTTTCCTAAATAAAACATTTTTCGGAAAACATCTACATTTTCCGGAAAAATATCTTCATTTTCCGAAAAACATTTTACAGGAAAACATTTTTCGGAAAAGGTTTTACGTTAAACAAACGGAGCCTTAATGAATGATCCAAGACCTAAATTACGATTGTTGTGGCATTATATTGTATGTTCCCGTATCCGATCCATCAATGAACATTTGTTCTCGAGCGTGTTTTAATTAGTTCTTTTCAAATATTAAATCTTACGCATATAATAGCCATAGACAACAGATTCCTATAGTACTATCAAAGGTGAAGTTTTTTATCTTGAAATGGTATATTGCTCGGTTGTCGCAATCGTTGGTAAAGCTAAATGACAAAATACGAAGCACAAGAAAAAAAAACCCTTTTGGGGGTTACTCTTTTTAGACTATTACAAAAACAAGTACCAAACATATTTTTGTTTCTATTTTTTTTTTTTTTGAAACACATTTTTGTTTCTATTTAAAAATCTAGAAATAAAATAAAAAGAAATGGAACGATAATTGTATTTTCCGAATGAATATATAAAAATGGTTGTGAAACACTACCTAACTATTACTACTCCCTGGTAGTTTCTCTCTCTTAGGCCCTTTTACATATTTAAAAAATTCTACTTTTCTTTTTTTGGTACAACCTTCTTTTCTCAAACAACTTCCAACTAAAGGACAATCCATTGCTAATATAAATCTAATAATCTCATTTTAAAACACATTTATATTTTAAAATGAATAAAACTCCAATAGTTAATTGTTGTTAGCTTATTCCTTTATATAAATATATCCAAGTCATTTAGCATATTTTTTTCATTTATTTGTCTGTTCTTTTTCGGCTCCAAAACAAAAGTCTCTTCTTCTGTTCCCAGTAAGTTGAAGAAATTAAGTGTAAACATTTTGTAAAGGTCACTAAACCAAATGGATACTTGGTAATTGGCACGAGTGATGGACTAAACCAACAAAGAACTGGGGTAAATCTCTATACATTGCCACCGTCACCTACTCCTTGAATTCTAAATGATAGTTTTCATCCAGAAGTCTTTTATGTTTGCATAAGTGCACTGTTGTCAAATTGTTTGGCAGATTACATTACAGATGCTGTTGTTGCTGCTCGTATTTTGAATGCTTATATTTATAGTAGTTTTATTACTTATTACCCCTTCTTTTAGGACCCAAACTATGCACTCTAATTCGTAAATTGTTATTCTCTCATCTCTCTCTCTCTCTCTGTTTATTGAACTTTTGATGATCTAATCATCATCTACACACAATCACATCAAAATCACACACAGTTCACCTACCTATGATAACATTGATCGGTGATGATCCTACATGTGTCTAGGTATTATTAACCGTACACAAAATTATCTTTTCCATATTATTATAAATATACTAAATAACTAAAGGATTGTATTATAATATATCCAAGATTGTAAACAATATTGCATGAGATATTGTGTACGCTTAATAGGTATGAATAGGTGTGACCTTGATGTATATTATATGTGTTTGATATTAATTGTTTAATAACATATATTCTCCAACCTTAGAATACAAAAAGATGCTGAATTTAAAACTTCATAAAACCGTATTTATGGTGCCCAATATGCATGCATTTACACTACAAAAAATTTATGTTTTAGCTACTGTTTTTGCCACCGATAAATTTCGACTACTAACCAACCAAATAACTAGAAAAAGATCTTTTGTAGTGGCTAATTTCACTGAAATGTAATCGAACTGTAACTGAATTGCAATTGAATTACAAACTGGTTGCAGATCGGGTGCAATTCAAATGTGTTTCAGTAGCCATATTAATTAGCAACTACAAAAGGTCAGTCTCTAATAAGTTGAAATGGTATATTGCTCGGTTGTCACAATTGTTGGTAAAACTAAATGACAAAATACGAAGCACAAGAAGAATAAGACAAGAACCTTTCATAAGTCTCTACTAATATTAATTAGAGCCCATTTTGTGGGGGAAAATATTGTTTCAAAAATGATGAATATTCTTATTTGCTTTATCAATTTTTATAAATCCCACAAATGACATAAACGTCAAAACATAAATACAGATAATAAATAAAAGAAAAAAAAATGTAAAACGTGAGAAAACGACACTACACAAAGGCCGGAGGCTCATCCTAATATTTGTAATAGATCCATTTCATAACTTACAATAATGATTATTCCGATAAAAAAAAGAGTAGTTTATGAATGCATAATATAACCTTTTTTTTTGTTGGTTAAGATAAATTAAGTATAAACTGAAAATATTCCACTTTTCTTAAATTGAAGAAATGACATATTGATTGGTGAATTTATCACACTCAACTTCAATAAAACAAGATATGAACTTGGATTATTGTTTAACAAATACACTAGTCCATTTTTTTGCATTATGGGGTTGTGTTAATTTTTGGATTAGTATTAAGCATTGTAAAGTTTGTTACTATAAATCTGTCATACCAACAGGGGAGGGAGAGACACACATGATTTAAAGGTTTTTATAAAAAGTCTATACCAAATAAAAAGTTGACTATTACCTATAAAGGAAACTATTTGATAATGATGTATAGGAGTTGTACATATCTTTTCCTAGGTTTAGTAGTATACAAACTTTTCCTAGGATTATATATGAAAAGTTTGATGTGTGTTTCATATGCCCATGAGAGAGAGATAGAGAGAGAAAGAGAGAGTGTGAGAGAGAGGGAGGGAGAGAGGGAGAGAGAGAGACTTTTATAAGGTTTCATTTTTTGTTTTACAGATTCCTACATCCTGTTATCTTACACTTCATAGATATGGCAGAGGTATGATATGAACTACTATTTTATTATGATATTTTAAACCTTTGCATTTTTCTTCGCTACACTCATTAACTAATTTTCTTATGTGTTTCAGCGTACATCCCAGCCAATCCTCGTTCCATCTCTACCGTCGAGACCTGCACGACGAGCTTCTTGTGTAGAAAACATGGTGTTGATTACGTCTGTGCTTCTTATACTTGTCTCGGCTCTACTGGCGTTTCACATTCAGTATGTATAGCTCGCTAATGTATATATTTATAGTAGTTTTATTACTTATTACCACTTCTTTTAGGACCCAAACTATGCACTCTAATTCGTAAATTGTTATTCTTTCATCTCTCTCTCTCTGATTATTGAACTTTTGATGACCTAATCATCATCCACACATAATCACATCAAAATAACACACAGTTCTCTTACCTATGATGACGTTGATTAGTGATGATCCTACATGTGTCTAGGTGTGAATAGGTGTGACCTTGATGTATATTATGTGTGTTTGATACTAATTGTTAATAACATATATTATCCAATCGTAGAATACAAAAAGATGCTGAATTTCAAACTTCATAAAACCGTTTTTATGGTGCCCAATATGCATGCATTTACACTACAAAAAATTTATGTTTTAGCTACTGTTTTTGTCATCGATAAATTTCGACTACTAACCAACCAAATAACTAGAAAAAGATCTTTTGTAGTGGCTAATTTCACTGAAATGTAACCGAACTGTAACTGAATTGCAATTGAATTACAAACTGGTTGCAAATTGGTTGCAATTCAAATGCATTTCAGTAGCCATATTAGCAACTACAAAAGGTCAGTCTCTAATAAGTTGAAATGGTATATTGCTCGGTTGTCGCAATCGTTGGTAAAACTAAATGACAAAATACGAAGCACAAGAAGAATAAGACAAGAACCTTTCATAAGTCTCTACTAATATTAATTAGAGCCCTTTTTGTGGGGGAAAAATATTGTTTAAAAAATGATGAATTATTCTTATTTGCTTTATCAATTTTTATATATCCCACAAATGACATAAACGTCAAAACATAAATACAGATATTAAATAAAAGAAAAAAAATGTAAAACGTGAGAAAACGACACTACACAAAGACCGGAGGCTCATCCTAATATTTGTAATAGATCCATTTCATAACTTACAATAATGATTATTCCGATAAAAAAAGAGTAGTTTATGAATGCATAATATAACCTTTTTTTTGTTGGTTAAGATAAATCAAGTATAAACTGAAATTATTCCACTTTTCTTAAATTGAAGAAATGACATATTGATTGCTGAATTGCGTATCAAACTCAACCTCAATAAAACAAGATATGAACTTGGTTTATTGTTTAACAAATAATCTAGTCCATTTTTTTGCATTATGGGGTTGTGTTAATATTTGGATTAGTATTAAGCATTGTAAAGTTTGTTACTCTAAATCTGTCATACCAACAGGGGAGGGAGAGACACATGATTTAAAGGTTTTTATAAAAAGTCTATACCAAATAAAAAGTTGACTATTACCTATAAAGGAAACTATTAGATAATAATGTATAGGAGTTGTACATATCTTTTCCTAGGTTTCGTAGTGTACAAACTTTTCCTAGGATTATATATGAAAAGTTTGATATGTGTTTTATATGCCCATGAGAGAGAGGGAGAGAGAGAGAAAGAGAGAAAGGGAGAGAAAGGGAGGGAGAGAGGGAGAGAGAGAGGGAGAGACTTTTATAAGGTTTCATTTTTAGTTTTACAGATTCCTACATTTACACTTCATAGATATGACAGAGGTATTATATGAACTACTATTTTATTATAATATTTTAAACCTTTGCATTTTTCTTTACTACAGTCATTAACTAATTTTCTTATGTGTTTCAGCGTACATCCCAGCCACTCCTCGCTCCATCTCTATCGCCGAGACCTGCACGGCGAGCTTCTTGTGTAGGAAGCATGGTGTTGATTACATCTGTGCTTTTTATACTTGTCTCGGCTCTACTGGCGTTGATAGCAGAAGTGATGTCACACTTAGTATGTATGGCTCGCTAATGTTTATATTTATAGTAGTTTTATTACTTATTATCACTTCTTTTAGGACCCAAACTATGCACTCTAATTCGTAAATTGTTATTCTCTCATCTCTCTCTCTCTCTCTCTCTCTCTCTCTCTCTCTCTCTCTCTCTCTCTCTCTCTCTCTCTCTCTCTCTCTCTCTCTCTCTCTGTTTATTGAACTTTTGATGATCTAATCATCATCCACACACAATCACATCAAAATCACACACACTCCACCTACCTATGATGACATTGATGATCTAACAGTTAATATCAAGGTCACACCTATTCACACCTAGACACATGTAGGATCATCACCGATCAATGTCATCATAGGTAAGTGAACTGTGTGTGATTTTGATGTGATTGTGTGTGGATGATGATTAGATCATCAAAAGATCAATAAACAGAGAGAGATGAGAGAATAACAATTTACGAATTAGAGTGCATAGTTTGGGTCCTAAAAGAAGTGGTAATAAGTAATAAAACTACTATAAATATAAACATTAGCGAGCCATACATACTGAGTGTGACATCACTCTTGCTATAAACGCCGGTAGAGCCTAGACAAGTATAAGAAGCACAGATGTAATCAACACCATGCTTCCTACACAAGAAGCTCGTCGTGCAGGTCTCTGTGGTAGAGATGGAGCGAGGAGTGGCTAGGATGTACGCTGAAACACAAAAGAAAATTAGTTAATGAGTGTAGCAGAGAAAAATGAAAAGGTTTAAAATATCATAATAAAATAGTAGTTCGTATCATACCTCTGCCATATCTATGAAGTGCAAGATAACAGGATGTAGGAAGCTGTAAAATAGAAAATGAAACCTTATAAAACTCTCTCTCTCTCTCTCTCTCTCTCTCTCTCTCTCTCTCTCTCCCTCCCTCCCTCTCACACTCTCTCTCTCTCTCTCTCTCATGGGCATATCAAACACACAACAAACTTTTCATATATAATCCTAGGAAAAGTTTGTACACTACTAAACCTAGAAAAAGATATGTACAGCTCCTATACATTGTTATCTAATAGTTTCCTTTATAGGTAATAGTCAACTTTTTATTTGGTTCCTATACATTGTTATCTAATAGTTTCCTTTATAGGTAATAGTCAACTTTTTATTTGGTATAGACTTTTTATAAAAACCTTTAAATCATGTATGTCCCTCCCTCCCCTATTGGTACGACAGATTTAGAGTAACAAACTTTACAATGCTTAATACTAATCCAATAATTAACACAGCCCCATAATGCAAAACAATTTGCTAGTGTATTAGTTAAACAATAATCCAAGTTCATATCTTGTTTTATTGAGGTTGAGTGTGATACGCAATTCCCCAATCAATATGTCATTTCTTCAATTTAAGAAAAGTGAAATATTTTCAGTTTATACTTAATTTATCTTAACCAACAAAAAAATTGTTACACTACAAGAAAAACGGCAGTTACTGACGGAAAAATCCGTCACTAAATGCCAAAAATCCGTCACTAAATCAATTTAGTGACGGATTTTAGACATAAAAAATCCGATGTTAAAACGTGCGTCACTAAATTTTTTGACGGATTACCGACGGTTCTCAATCAGATTTAGCGACGGAAATTTCTGTCACTAACGTTTTAAAATCCGTCGGTAATTTGGTAAAATAAACGACCAATTTAAAGCATTATGCCGACGGATTAGCGACGGAAAATTCCGTCGCTATTTAAACGGTCGTTTTATTTTTTGGACCATTTCGTGACGGATTATCGACGGATTATTCCGTCGTTATTTAAATGGTCATTTTATTTTTTTGGAACATTTTAGTGACGGATCATTCCGTCGCTATTTAAATGATCGTTTTATTTTTTGGACCAATTTAGTGACGGATTATCGACGGATCATTCCGTCGCTAAAATTTATTCCAAATTTTCCCAATTTTATTAATTTTTTTAAATTTTCTTTTTTCAATATTTTTTATTTTTGATATATCAAATTACCGACGGATATTTCCTTCGCTAATTTGATAGTTTTTATTAAAATATATATATATATATATATATATATTAATATATTTTAAAAAATATATATATATTTATTCTCAAATCAATCCCTCAACTTTTTTTTATTCTCAAATCAGTCCCTTAACATTTTTTATTCTCAAAACAGTCACTAAACTTTTTTTATATTCAAATCAATCCTTGCATTTTTCAAAAGTTCACTTTGCTCCACCACCATCCACCACCATCCTCTTTTTTTTTTTTTCCAAACGGAAGCATATGGAATAGTCTTGTATCAAATTACTACTACTCGCCCTACTAAATAAAAGTACATGAATTGATGTTTGATAAAGCCAAAAATTTCCCTAGTACACAAGAAGTCTTAGCTAACACATAATAAACCCACTGGAACTCCAAACAAAGGAATCGGAAGTAAGGATGTGCTGTATTCAATCTTAGTTCCATCTTCATTCTGAACAGAGATTCTTTTCTCATTGTAGACAGCCTCTCCAGGCACCATGTTCCTAGTACAGAGCGCATCTTCTTTGCCCTTAGCAATAAACACTCCGTCATGTCTATGAGGCTCAACCACCACCTTGCTCCCTCCTTTCATTCTGGGGCCTCCACGACCACGGCCGCCGCGGCCACGGTCACCACCTCTTCCTCCACGACCACCACCGCGATTCATCCTATCATCACTCCTTCCGCCGAATCCCCCTCGGCCTCTCCCCCTTCCGCCGCCATCGCTCCGGCCACCCCTGAACCCGCCGCTGCCGCCACGATTGGATGGTGGTGCATACCTCCTTGAATTCTGTCCTTCCTATAGGAACCAAACTCTTTGAATTCTGTCCAGCCCAGCCTGGTCCCCAACATATGATCGACAAATTCTTGGTGATTAACCCGCAAGTGAAATCCAAACCTGCAACAATGGATTCAAATGAAACATTATTCGTAACAACGTTGTTGAATTCCGATTTCCTTAATCCTCCTCCCCAGCAAACAACGAATCCGTTCTTTTGTTTAATTGTGCAACTGTGATTCTGACCCAGTGCGAGATTGCTCGAGAACTCGAAAGGCGAGTGAGGAGGAACATGAAGCTGTCCACCGGAATTCTGCCCTCTACAGATCAAAGTTCCATTCTTGATCACCCCACAAGCATGGGATATACCAGCAACCAGGCTCAGCATTCTGAAACTATGAAATCTTGTTTGAATTTCATCACCGTTTCCATTTTTACCCCAGCAATTGACTTTCCTGTTGTTCTTTAAAATCCCACAAGAAAAGTCACCGCCTGAAGTAGCAGAACGGAACTTCAGCCCCACCGCCGGAGATAAGAACCTCCAGCACAGGGAAATCCTGTAGTTTCTTGAATGGCACAAATTTGAGATTTTCCGGCGGTTAAGGAAGTTAAGGGGTTAACTGGGTCGAAGTGAATTCTCTTGGGGCGGAAGTCGGTGGTGTTCCAGCAAAGAAGGCTGTAGCCGCCGAAACGGAGGCCGCAGAAGAAGCCTCTGCCGCCGTCAATGGACTGAAAGGAGGTTTTGAGAGAGTGTATGTGTGTGACTGGTAAGAGAAAGTGAGTGTGTGTGAGGAGTATATAATATTAAAAGAAATATGTATATATAATGATGAATTAGGACCATTGGATTTGAGTGAGATTAATGGTATAGATTGATTTATTGATAATCCATGTGAATATTAAAGGGCCAATCAAATGAAAGTGTGTTTTTGTTTTTATGGGATGAATTTGGACCATTGGATGTGACACATTTAATGGTGAAGATGTTGCTTGGATAATGATCCATGTGAATATTTGTATTTCTTCATGATTATAATAATTAATAATAATAATAATTTAAACTATAAAATAATATTATGCCTAATATCAATAATAATAATATTTATTATCAATAATATTTATTAATAAATTATTAATTATATAATTGATTAATTAATTAATATTAATATTAATATTAATTATATATACAATAATAATATTAATAATAGTACTAATAATAATTAGTAATTTTTATTATTTTTTATTGAATAGGAAAAAATATTTTAGACTTTTTTAATTACAGAAATTTACAAAAACTTATCTAAAATATTTACATGCTTTAATTTGATTTATCCAAAATTTTAATTAAAGTAGTATGCCTAATATCATTTTTTTAAATAATTTTCTTAAAATAATTTTTTTGAAAAAAACTTTCTTACTAAAAAAAGTCTAAAACATTTATCTCTATTCAAAAAAAAAAAATTAAAAAAAATACTCATAGTGAAGGATATTGTTTGTCCCTCATTTATTAGGTTAATTTCTAACTTATTTTTTATAATTTTTTAAAAAACCTTTCTTACCAAAAAAAAGTCTAAAATATTTATCTCAGTTCAAAAATAAATTTAAAAAAAATAATAATACTTTTAAAATATTAATAATTCTCATTAATATACTCTCATACCCTAAACCCTAAACCTCATATACCCTCATACCCTAAACCTCATATACCCTAATACCCTAAACCCTAAACCTCGCATATACCCTAAACCCTAAATCTCATATAGGGTATACCCTATACCATATAGGGTATAGGGTATAGGGTATACCCTATACCCTATAGGGTATAGGGTATACCCTATAGGATATACGGTATACGATATAGGGTATAGAGTATAGGGTATACCCTATACCCTATAGGGTATAGGGTATAGGGTATACCCGATATGGTATACCCTATAGGGTATAGTGTATAGGGTATAGGGTATACCCTATACCCTATACCCTATAGGGTATACCCTATACCTTATACCCCGATAGGGTATACCCTATAGGGTATACCCTACACCCTATACCCTATACCCTATAGGGTATGCCCTATACCCTATACACTATAGGGTATACCCTACACCCTATACCCTATACCCTATAGGGTATACCCTATACCTTATACCTTATACCCTATAGGGTATACCCTATACCATATACCCTATACCCTATAGGATATACCCTATACCCTATAGGGTATACCCTATAGGGTATAGGGTATACCCTATAGGGTATACCCTATAGGGTATAGGGTATACCCTATAGGGTATACCCTATACCCTATAGGGTATACCCTATACCCTATAGGGTATACCCTATACCCTATAGGGTATAGGGTATACCCTATAGGATATACCTTATATCCTATACCCTATAGGGTATAGGGTATACCCTATACCCTATACCCTATACCCTATAGGGTATACCCTATACCCTATACCCTATAGGGTATACCCTATAGGGTATAGGGTATACCCTATAGGGTATAGGGTATAGGTATACCCTATACCCTATACACTATAGGGTATATCCTATACCCTATAGGGTATACCATATACCCTATAGGATATACCTTATACCCTATACCCTATAGGGTATAGGGTATACCCTATAGGGTATACCCTATACCCTCTACCCTATACCCTATAGGGTATAGGGTATAGGGTATAATAAAGAAATGTTATATAAAAAAGTTAGATACAAAATAAACAAATGAAAGTATAATAAAGAAATCAGGGATGGGTAAAATTCTTTAATTTTTTATTTATAAATGTATAGTTTTTTAATTTGTAAAAAAATCCACTACACTAACCAACATCTCAAATAATTTTATTTATCAAAAAAAAAAAAAAAAAAAAAAAAAGTTTATATGTTATTGTCCGTCCCTTTTCTATTATATATTTTTATTTCTTTAAAAATTCTTAACTTTTTTTATATAAAAAATCCGTCACTAATCCGTCGCTAACCTTAAATGTAAATTTAATAATTATTTTGAATAATTTAGCAACGACTGAAATCCGTCAGTAATAATATGTAATTAATTTACCGACGGATTATAATCCATCGGTAATTAAATCCGTCAATAATCCGTCGCTAATCTAAAATATAAATTTAATAATTATTTTAAATAATTTAGCAACGACTCAAATCCGTCGGTAATAATATGTAATTGATTTACCGACGGATTTTAATCCGTCGGTAATCAAATTCGTCACTAATCCGTCGCTAACCTAAAATATAAATTTAATAATTATTTTAAATAATTTAGCAACGACTCAAATTCGTCGGTAATAATATGTAATTGATTTACCGACGGATTTTAATCCGTCGGTAATCAAACCCGTCACTAATTCGTCGCTAACCTAAAATATAAATTCAATAATTATTTTAAATAATTTACCGACGGATTTTAATCCGTCGGTAATTAATTCCGTCCCTAATCCGTCGTTAACCTAAAATATAAATTTAATGATTATTTTAAATAATTTAGCAACGACTCAAATCCGTCGGTAATAATATGTAATCAATTTACCTACGGATTTTAATCCGTCGGTAATTAAAGCTGTCACTAATCTGTCGCTAACCTAAAATATAAATTTAATATTTGTTTTAAATAATTTAGCAACGACTCAAATCCGTCAGTAAAAATATCCGTCGCCATTCCGTCACAAATTCGTCGGTAAAAAAGTGCGCAAATTTTTGGCGCCAAAATGGTGACGGATTAGAGACGAAATGGAATCCGTCGGCATATCCGTCACTAAATCCGTCGGTAATCTCGTCCTAATTTCGTTTTTTGTTTTTCACCCCTGGTCGTTGCTATTTCGTCACTAATCCGTCGGTATTAGTGACGGATTTATTTCCGTCACTAATTTCCGTCAGTATCTGTCAGTTTTCTTGTAGTGTTATATTATGCGTTCACAAACTACTCTTTTTTTATCGGAATAATCATTATTGTAAGTTATGAAATGAATCTATTACAAATATTAGGATGAGCCTCCGGCCTTTGTGTAGTGTCGGTTTCTCACATTTTACATTTTTTTTCTTTTATTTATTATCTGTTTTTATGTTTTGACGTTTATGTCATTTGTGGAATATATAAAAATTGATAAAGCAAAGAAGAATACTTCATCATTTTTGAAACAATATTTTCCCCCCACAAAATGGGCTCTAATTAATATTAGTAGAGACTTATGAAAGGTTCTTGTCTTGTGATTCGTATTTTGTCATTTAGTTTTACCAACGATTGCGACAATCGAGCAATATACCATTTCAACTTATTAGAGACCGACCTTTTGTAGTTGCTAATATGGCTACTGAAACGCATTTGAATTGCAATCAGTTTGTAATCAATTGCAATTCAGTTACAGTTCGGTTACATTTCAGTAAAATAAGCCACTATAAAAGATATTTTTCTAGTTATTTGATTGGTTAGTTGTCGAAATTTATCTGTGACAAAAACGGTAGCTAAAACATAAATTTTTTGTAGTGGATTGGTGAATCTGATTGGATGTTTACTTATTTGTACGATTAATTAGCAACCGAACAAATATTAAAGCCGAATGGAATATGTACAGCAAATACTTGAATTGAATGACCCAAGAAAACAAGACATGTTCAGGAAGCACATCATATGTGCAAGATCAAATTATAGAACACCACTGTGATCTACTCCCAGTGGAGTAGACACAGGAGGAGAGAATGGGGCCCCTTGTTTTTTAAGCTATGTCAAATTTACCACCTTTAAATTTAGTTTAGGAAAAAGATACCACCATATTATAATCTTGACCCTTTTTTATTGAAATTCTTGATTTGCCACTGGCGTAAGCTGAACCTGAAAACATAAAATAATCATGAGATTTTGTTCCCGATTCTTGCACAGTTCCAACATCTTTCATAAGAATTGTCACATCAAGGAGACTAAGAAAATGAAAGAGTGAGATTTTAGGAAATATTTACTTTCCTAATTTGAATACAAGTAAGTTTGGTAAGTAGATTTTATGATTTTTTTACAAAGATCTATATTCATATTTGAAAAAGGAGATTGTTAAATATGTAAATATCTTTTATTTATATAAATATATTTAGAGTAGCACTAACCTTCTAACAAATCTCTTTCCTTGTAAGTGTCAATCTTATGTTTTCTTGTAGGAGTTGGATTGCATCAAATAAGGAATAGTTGAATTGATTGAATGACTTCTCAAAGGTGCATATAAATACAAGACAATGGCACATTGAGAAGACACGGTTTTTAGATAATTCTTTGGATTGGAAGACAATTCCTTTTGTTCTTCACGAATTCAATAATTACTTTTAGGTTGTGAGTGATGTTGTGACTTACATCCGAACTCACATCTAGTTTTCATACAAGTTCTTTGTTCTACTTCTATTTATAATAGGTTTTCCTTGAAAAAGGAAGAGTGTTATTGGTTTAGAAGTTGGTTAAAACTTCTTTTTGTTTTCACTTATTCGTAGTTTTCTTCTGTAAAACAGTTTTTAATAGTGAAAAAAAAATTGGGCTTAAAGCCTTAGTTGCTGGGGCAGAACCAGTAAACGTTTATATCTTCGTGTTATTTTATTTTATTTCGCTGCTTATTGATGGATGTGTGAAAAGTTGTGACTCACATCCGTAATCTGTTTGGTTAAAACTGATTTTCTAGCTACACAAAACTTTCAATTGGTATCAGAGTCAACTCTCGACATATTACTGAGTGTTGATCCAGAAAGTGTAGTTATAATGAAATTTCAATTTTAAAATTTCAATTTAAATTCTTTTATTTTTATGAGTATTCATATTTATATAAAAAAAAATTACCATTAACGCGTATCACTTAAATTTTTGTTTTACTCTTGACGTGTAACGCTTAAAATAATGCATTTTCGGCCGACTCAGGAGTTTTGACAAAAATTGTTAAAAATCTTGTCAAGTCCCATTTCAAACACGTTATCAAAAAATTAGTTAATTTAAAACTGATTTTATTTATGGAATGTTAAGTAAAAGTATTTTAATTAAAGTGGTTAAAACTATTGTATAGATTAGTGAGTCAAAATAACACTCCACCCGATGGCGAAGCCATGCTTCAGGGAGAAACCACAATCAAAATAACACTCCAAACTTTATTATTATCTATTCAACATTATTAATACCAAAAAAAAATAAAAATAAAGTCAAAATCTTACAAAAAATGCGTTTTTTCTTAAGCTAAAAAAAAAAACGTGTTTTGTTTTCCTCGCTATGCCAGTGTTAGTGCAACAAAGTGTCAGTGTAAACAAGTGTCAGTGTTAGTATAACAAAGTGTCAGTGCATGTATATTATTAAGTGTCAGTGTTAGTGTAACAAATTGCCAGTATTAGTGTAACAAAGTGTCAATGTAAAAAAGTATCATGCATGTATATTAAGTGTCAGTGTAAAAAGTGTCAGTGTTAGTAGAACAAAGTGTCAGTGTTAGTGTAACAAAGTGTCAGTGTAAAAAAGCGTCAGTGCATGTATATTAAGTATCAGTGTAAAAAAGTGTCAGTGTTAGTGTAACAAAGTACCAGTGTAAAAAAGTGTCAGTATTAGTGTTATTAAGTGCCAGTGTAAAAATGATTTTTCCTAAACTTAAAAAAAACTCGTTTTTTGTAAGACCAACTCAAAAACCAAATAACCCCATATATGTTTATATAAGGGGTCAAATTAGAAATATAGTTCAGAAAGGAGGTTAAATTATACAATATTTACAATTATATCCTATATTAAAAGCAAATACTCCCTTCGTCCCGCTACAACCTGCACACTTTTTTCATTGGGCGTCCCATTACAAACTTTACACTTCCTAAAATGGTAAAAAATCTTTACTATTCCACCCACTAATTCTCTCTCCTACTTTACTTTTATACTTACAACACCAATCAACTCACTATTTCCTACCCAACTTTCTCTCTCCAACCCCACTTTTCATACTCACAACACTTGCTCCACTAACCTTCTCCTTAATTTGCGTGTAAACAGTAACTGTGCGGATTATAGCGGGACGGAGGGAGTATAGAACTAGCAATTATTTTTCTCAAAACGATGTGGGTCAGTTGACCCTCTTCTATTTGCCGCCTCACAACTACCAGTCTGCCACCACCCAAAATTACCACCACCAAATAACCTGAGAGAAGAACTCTCAGGACTTTTGATTGACTTGATCTCTTTCTTGATGGTCTCTCAAAGTTAAATTAAAAAGGTTGATATTTTTTGGTTGTTGTTTTTTTTTTTTTGAAAAGTATGATATGTAGTTGGAGGTCTGATAGTTAGAGAGGTAAGTAATATATACTCCCTCCGTCTCGGCCGATTTAGGATTTATTTTCATTTTGGGCGTCCCACCCGAATTAAGACGGCCCAAAATGGAAACCTTAAATCACTATTCTCTCCACTCATTCTCTCTCCTACATTATTTTAATACTCACAACACCATTATAATTTACTATTCTCTTCACTCATTCTCTCTCCTATTTTTAAATTACACTCACAACATTTACCTTTTCCTTAATCCCCGTGCCGGCCCAAAAAATCCTAAATCGGCCGGGACGGAGGGAGTATGGTCCATGGAGGTCTTCTGAGTAACTTTGAAAAAAGCATGTCCTAATTAAATAATTTGTTTAGTCCCAGGGACCTTAGGGTCACTACCCCAATACGTTATCACGTTCTATGAAGAGGAAAACGACCAACTTGTTGGTTTCTCCTTGAGAAGATTGACGGATTCCTTCCAACTCTAAAATTTGGTCGGCGCGTAGACCGGGAAATTGAAATCAGCGGCCGTTAAAATTTTGATTTTGGCTATCAACGAAGACGAACTTGTGGATTGGATGGGGCTAAGGATGCTTTAAAACCAATCCACAAGAGCTTCACAAAACGTTAAACACAATTTGGATTCCAATCTAGTGTAAATGGGGAACGTGTTCGTGAAGAAACCCAAGATTACAGAAGTGGATCGAGCAATTCTGTCTCTCAAGACTCAAAGGCGTAAACTTGCCCAATATCAGCAGCAGGTACCCTTCCCCCTTTATTGTAATTAATGGAATTTTTCAATTTTGTATGATTAAGCTTTCGACTTGCCAATTAGGGTTAATGTTGTGCATGAATTTATTATTGAGGCTCTTTAGGAATGGAATGATCTTAAAAAACTTGTAATGGATACTCTTTTCATGATTTTAGTTGACCTCAATCGCCCATTTCTGCTTGAATTCAATTTTGCATCCGGGAATGAGATTTTAGTGTAAAGTAGAATAGAGTTTCCTAAAAGAATAGTTTCGAATAGCCAGGCGTATGTAGAGTTCCGTGGAGGGCTTTTGGGACTTGTGAAAAGTTAGGGCTACTGATATCTTCCACTGCTCTAAGTCGATTATTCCTCGATAGGTCTTGTACAAATGAGACTCAACCTCAGTTAGAAGGGGTCGGAGCAGTTCTCACACCGTTTTCTTTTGTTTCATTGGGCTCATTTTGGAAATCCTTCTCATCCCTTGTCTCTGTTGTTACTTGTTAAGCTAGAATTCCTTTTACGGTGATGCTTGTGATATCCTGAAAGCTTAAAGACCCAACAAGAAGATCTCTCCTAACTGGCTAGGATGTGAAACGGTCCTTCGAAAAATAAATCCCATTACTATCTATTTGTTCACTGTAGAGGGGTGAAATTCCTTATGAATAAGTTGTTTTGGGGTGTCTGGCAAAGTATAAGTGATCCCATATTTCATTTTCTTTGTTTCTCCAGTTGCATGTTAGAGCCTTTGGTAGGGGCACTGATCCTGGCCTATTGTAGCAGTGTGGGATGTTGTGCATCGGTGTACTTGGACGAACATGAGTGCTAGAATTTTCAGGATACGGATCTTGCTTGGATCTTCTTTGGGATAGTGTGGCAATGTGGCATCTCTAAACTCTCATTTACTTGGACAGTGGCGCGGTCGGGGACTGCCTATTTCCTGTATGATGCGGGATTGGAGTTGTTTATATTTTGCTTTGTGACATTTTATTCTGCTACGATGGAGTTTTCATCCATTTCCATAGCTTTTTTTTCTTCATCGTTTTTTTTTTCCTTCTCAAAAATACTACAAACTGAGCTCAACTCAGCCATAGTCGGAACCACTTGAGGCCAATCTGCAATATTTTGGCCTCCAAAGCGAAAGTGGAATGTCAGTGTATTTGGAGCACTCCCTTCTTCTTTAGATTTGATGTGATTTTCTTTCTAGCTTCTCTGTAAGTACTGCTGTGGATGCTTCTTAGATTGTTTCAATCACATATATTATTATTAATCTGAATTTTGAAAGCAGGGATTGTAGGGACTTTTCGGTTCCTCAATTAAGTTTTCATGTCATTCTCTGTAGAGTACTGTTAAGGATGTAAAAGATTCTCATGGCTATCTCATGGAAAACCCTGATTTTGTAAGGAATGACAGCTTCACTTTTCGTGAAGGGTTACTCTAGACCTGGTACTAGGCATAGCGGTAGTTCCTTATACTGGATCTTTAGGAAGTGTTGTAGAGCTATGGTGGTGGATTGGAGTTGACTCGAGTTTGGCACATCACTTGTTCAATCTTGCCTTCCACACACACACTCACAAAATAATAAATAAATAAGTTCTTAGGAAATGTGGACTTCCTGGGAGGTTTACAGAATGGCTTGTAATGGGAATTATTTTGTGTCTTATTGGTATCTATCAGTCCCTGACCATGTAATCTACGTTGCACATACATTTTTGCATACTTGGAAGGTAAATCCAGTACTGATAAGTTATGATTTTTATAATTTATTTAATTCCATGATCTGGACATGTAGCACTGAATGTAATTTTTAGGGTGGCTAGAGTGTAGAAGCATATCAAGAGTTTTATGCAATCAAATGTTATATTCACCGAGTTGAAGGAAAACTAATATAATGCCGCCTTTTGGACTAAAACTGAATTAAGAAGCCAGGTCGTCAATATATTAGATGACTCTAGCCGAGGTGAGTATATTAAAAGGATCTTTGGTGAAACTATGAGAAAAGAAATGAAACATATATGCTTCCGATCATTTTAAGTGCTTCCTGTAGGAGACAAAATGAGGATGTTGCTTAAGATGGATTGCACTCTTGGATTGTAGAATAAAAAAGCTCCCCGCATAGTAGAGTGATCATCATCTTTTGTGGGAAAAAAATTGATGTCTTTAGCTTCTCTTTGGACGTATGGTAATGGTGCTTTCAATGGTTTATCATTAAATGATTTGAAGAGAGACTGGGTTGCTGCTATTTCCCAGTTTAGTTTTTATGTAATTTTCTCTTTTTTCA
The DNA here is from genome assembly GCA_022495995.1 of Adenophora triphylla var. japonica. Lineage (NCBI taxonomy): Eukaryota > Viridiplantae > Streptophyta > Magnoliopsida > Asterales > Campanulaceae > Adenophora > Adenophora triphylla. Next base: position 252,180 of record JAFEMH010000207.1, on the reverse strand, counting down.
TTATTGATGGACACCTAATCCATCTTTTTGTACTTTGAATCTTTTTAATACAATCTCTTTTCTTATTAAAAAAAAAAAGTAAAAAGGATAAAACCTACTGTAAGTGAACATGAACTCTTGCTTTGGATATAGTACTTTATTTGAAAGGCAAAAAAAGACTTATTGCAATGACTCCAAGTTGTTGAAACCAAGGCCTGGTGCTAAGTGTTGGGTACATATTGTTGGTATGTTCAGCTACATTATTCCAATTTTGGCTCATTAAATTCAAATAATCCTCAAGCTAAAACACAAACTTAGTGATGCCAATAGAGCTTAGTGCATGTGGTTGCAGAAGAGAAACTGAAATATTCCTAGCAAGTATTTTTGGTTTGGTGAGTTCTTGCAGATGTAAAGACAAAAGACCGTAGATCAGGAAAGAGTTGCATTATATCGACTTTGATTATATGGAGCTTTCTTCTAAAGTTTTGCTTTCTCTATTTTCAAGCCCCTTTTTGACCTGTTTATGCCATATAGCATATTTTTCTATAAAATAAGATGAGTTGGTTATTGCATGTGCTATGTGTTATTCATTCATTTGTAATCTATTTCATTCAGCTCGATGCTATTATTGAAGCTGAAAAGCAAGCTGCTAAAGATTTGCTCCGTGAGAAGAAAAAAGAAAGGGCGTTGTTAGCGTTGAGAAAGAAGAAGGTTCAAGAAGACTTATTTCTTTCTTTTCACCTCACCTCAAATTCGGGCGAGTCACACTACCCCCGTGGAATTCGAGTCCCCCTACAGGACTCGTGCGAGTTTTATAGTTGGTGACTGATTTCCCTCCAAATATCTTTCTATTACTGTGATTTCTAACCCCCAATCTCCATTACTCCTTTGCTTGGTCTGAAGCAAGTTGTTTCTGAAGCCAAAACATCCCCTTCTACAGGTATAAAAGGAGCCCCTAGCCTCCTTGAAATGGGTAAGCACTTGTGGGCCAGAAAAGACTCAAACTCTTTTTAAAACCTCTCAAATACTCCTCTATTCTAAATCACACATAAACACCTTCTTTCTCAAGAAAGCTTTTTGAGAAGGCACGCCTTCAATTTGTAAGGCATTCCCGGATAGCTCTTCTCAAACTAGGTATTTTCTTTCTGTCTTTGATTTATTTACTTGTTTTTCTCCCCTTATATATGCAATCCCTATCAAAAGGGAGACTTTTTTAAGGTTACTTCAACTATTGAAGTCAACCATAAATTGCCTCCCTTAATACCCCTAAAAATGCCTTATGTGATAATTGTTATCGAAAGTATTTCGAAAATTGAAATAATTTCAAAATAAAATAATTTCTTGAAAATGGAAAATCAGAAAACAAGAAGAAGATGAAGAGACGGAAAAAGATAATGAAAACAAAGCTTGCCAACTCCAGCAGCTTTCGCCTAAAAGTAATACCATGAAGAAAAATATAAGAAACAGCATGCATGTTATTACAAACAACCAATTCACAAGATGCATGAACAACAACAAAGTTAGAAATCAAATAATACAAATAGATATTTTGGACAAGCTGTAATGCATAATTCAAACAGATATCTCGGACAAGACGTAATGCACAGGATGTTAATCTAAAAACCCATAAAGGAATTCAAATTAATGAATCATACTAGTCGAAAGAAAATCCTATATTTCGGCTAAACCATATTAATCATTAACCAGTTACGAACAAAGAATTTTTAATGAATTATAATCTTTTTACAGAACCCACCAAAATTAAACAGAAAATAATTAAGGAATAGAAAGCAGAAAAAGGGAAATGAAATTTTTAGTGAAGATACACCATAAACTGTCGTACTCATTACTACACTAACAATGCAAGATTTTGACAAATCCAATATAAGATCCTAACGTCATTCCATAATAGCCCAATCATCAAGATAGCTTTATCTACCAAACGCAACATATATCAGCCAACCAATAACATCATAGACCAGTCATACCCTTAAACAAGCTCTAGTGCCTGTTTGGCAACACTCTCATATTTGTCATTTATTATCGCGTTTTGAGAAAACTCATAAATTGTGCCAAAAAGATTCTGCCTTTGGTTTCATTGTTAGTTTAGGAAAAAGATACCACTATATTATAATTCTAAATACACGAACAAAAACAAGACATATTCCATTCTAAATACACGAGCTTAAAAAAGCCGGTTGAATTGCTAATATGTACCACTAATAATTTAGTACTCAAGTTACATATTCCATTCGCTCCTGTTTATAAATGAATGTTCAAATTTAATTTAGGGAACATTTAAAAAATGTTTACTTATTTGTACGATTAATTAGCAAAGAAATATAAATATTCTTGTTTTCCACGGTTTTAAAATGTTCCCTAAATTATATTTCTTTGCTAAAATGTTTACTGTGGAAAATAAGAATATTTATATTTCTTTGCTAATTAATCGTACAAATAAGTAAACATTTTTAAAATGCTCCCTAAATTAAATTTGAACATTCATTTATAAACATAAACACAGGAGGAGCGAATGGAATATGTAACTTGAGTACTAAATTATTAGTTGTACATATTAGCAATTCAACCGGCTTTTTTAAGCTCGTATATTTAGAATGGAATGTCTTGTTTTTGTTCGTGTATTTAGAATTATAATATAGTGGTATCTTTTTCATAAACTAACAATGAAACCAAAGGCAGATTCTTTTTTGCACAATTTATGAGTTTTCTCAAAACGCGATAATAAATGACAAATATGAGAGTGTCGGCAAACAGGCGCTAGAGCTTGTTTAAGGGTATGACTGGTCTATGATGTTATTGGTTGGCTGATATATGTTGCGTTTGGTAGATAAAGCTATCTTGATGATTGGGCTATTATGGAATGACGTTATGATCTTATACTGAATTTGTCAAAATCTTGCATTGTTAGTGTAGTAATGAGTACGACAGTTTATGGTGTATCTTCGGTAAAAATTTCATTTCCCTTTTTCTGCTTTCTATTCCTTAATTATTTTCTGTTTAATTTTGGTGGGTTTTGTAAAAAGATTATAATTCATGAAATTCTTTGTTTCGTAACTGGTTAATATGGTTTAGCCGAAATATAGGATTTTCTTTCGACTAGTATGATTCATTAATTTGAATTCCTTTATGGGTTTCTAGATTAACATCCTGTGCATTACGTCTTGTCCGAGATATCTGTTTGAATTATGCATTACAGCTTGTCCAAGATATATGTTTGTATTATTTGATTTCTAACTTCGTTGTTGTTCATGCATCTTGTGAATTGGTTGTTTGTACTAAGTTGCATGCTGTTTCTTATATTTTTCTTCATGGTATTACTTTTAGGCGGAAGCTGCTGGAGTTGGCAAGCTTTGTTTTCATTATCTTTTTCCATCTCTTCTTCTTGTTTTCTGATTTTCCATTTTCAAGAAATTATTTTATTTTGAAATTATTTCAATTTTCAAAATACTTTCGATAACAATTATCACATAAGGCATTTTTAGGGGTATTAAGGGAGGCAATTTATGATTGACTTCAATAGTTGAAGTAACCTTAAAAAAGTCTCCCTTTTGATAGGGATTGCATATATAAGGGAAGAAAAACAAGTAAATAAACCAAAGACAGAAAGAAAATACCTAGTTCGAGAAGAGCTATCCGGGAATGCCTTACAAATTGAAGGCGTGCCTTCTCCAAAAGCTTTCTTAAGAAAGAAGGTGTTTATGTGTGATTTAGAATAGAAGAATATTTGAGAGGTTTTAAAAAGAGTTTCTTTTCTGGCCCACAAGTGCTTACCCATTTCAAGGAGGCTAGGGGCTCCTTTTATACCCGTAGAAGGGGATGTTTTGGCTTCAGAAACAACTTGCTTCAGACCAAGCAAAGGAGTAATGGAGATTGGGGTTAGAAATCGCAAAGATATTTGGAGGGAAATCAGTCACCAACTATAAAACTCGCACCTGTAGGGGGACTCGAATTCCACGGGGGTAGTGTGACTCGCCCGAATTTGAGGTGAGGTGAAAAGAAAGAAATAACTCTAAACGTTAACTCTTTTATTCAATTTAGTCTAAAATTAACAGAATCAGACATGAACTTAACAAAATTATGTAGACGTTAACAAAAATAAATAAAAATGAGATAAATAATAGATCTCGTATGCAATCGGGGGTAAGAGGTCCAAGGCGCGGTGTCTACAGGTATGTTAGTTTTCGTCTAGGCTACTGATTTTCCCATGGATCGGAAGTCTTTATTTGAGTACGACCATTGACAAACTTAAACGCTATGCTCCCTCCGTCCCATAACAAGCGACACACTTTGCTATTTTGGGCGTCCAACTGATAAGTCACACTTCCTAAAATGGAAAAAAATATTTACTATTTTCTCCACTCATTCTATCTCCTACATTATTATAATACTCACAACACCATTATAATTTACTATTCTCTCCACTCATTTTCTCTCCTACTCAACTATCTACACTCACAACACATCAACCTTTTCACTTTTTTCTTAATTCCCGTGCGGAACAGTAACTGCGTCGCTTGTTATGGGACGGAGGGAGTATATGTTTCCATTACACTAAACCTTATGGGTTTTTGACTTTGGAAATCAAAAATGGGAAAATTGCTCAAGTTGGACCGCACGAAGAGAAATCCAGAATAGTAGCTGCTGTTTTATTGCTCAAGTTGGACCGCACTATGCAGCTGCTTTCTACTTGCCGCTAGTGAGTTTTATTCAGCCGTTACCGCTCCAAGGTGATAAGTTTCCAGCCGAGCCGTGCCGTGCCCAAGATGCGGCCATAGCTTTGTTTTTAAGGGCTTCACACGTGGGTGTTAGTTTTTATGGGTTGATTTAATTTAAGGCTAAGTAAGAATATTCAGGAGTCCACTTGGTCAAAGAGATACTCGGGTTTAAATAGTGATTGCACCGAAGCCAACGAGTTGAGACTTGAGAGGTCCTGCATGTGGAACGGTTTCAAACAAATACAAGAAATTCGCAAGCTGTACAATCAAGTTAACACAAAAGTTCACTATTAGAAAACATACCATCATAGTAACAGGATCTACTATGTGCTTCAGAAACAATATTTCATCTCTTCAAACAACTGTTTATTGAAATTGAAAAGGACAATCAGTAAGAGACACTAATGATCCATCGTACTCACTCAGTACTCACTCCGTCCCAAAATAAATGTCGTTTTTTACTTGTCAACGTTAATGTGTTTTACTAGTTTATATATTGTTTGTATGATGATAAAATTGCTTTAAGTCTCTTCGTTTGACATTTATTTTAAACAAACCTAAAAGATAAATGTAACATTTATTATGAGATGGAAAAAGCGTTGGGATACAAAGAGGCATGGACATCAACGATTCAACTTATTATGACAATTGATGAGAGAGAAACACAGATAGACATCAATAATTTGTCCTTTTATTACCACATTACGGTAATTACATGTGTTACATGTTCTATATCAGATCATCTATTTCCACTTCCAACCATATCAACCATAGGAGGACAATAGAATTTAGGATCAAATTTAGTACAGCCTTGAGGTTCGGCTAAATGTCATTGTCCACTTTCTTTCTTCCTTCATAATTTTTATTTTTAGTTATATTTAAGGCCAAACTGATCTTTTTACTCACTTAAGTTTTTACATTTTTTCAATATGCTCAATTATGTAATTTTGGGTCCAATGTACTCACTCCATGTACATAATTTTCCAACGCTCACACTCCTACGACGTAGTCGTTAGTTTTTTAACTGTTTTAGTTCACATGCAATCACATGACTAACCCCCGTTAAAAAATTAATGAATCAGAATTAAAAATAAACATGGCCCTAACTTTATTTTGTTTAAGGTCAATGATCTAACTTAATTAAACATGTGTGGCACGTGTGTGTTATTAATCCAAAACATTAACTTCTTTTTAATTAAGTTGGATCATTGATTTTAAATAAAACGAAGTTAGGGTCATGTAAATTTTTAGGTTTGATTCGAAAAAAATTTAACTGGGGCTAGTCACGTGATTACCCGTGACCTAAACCAGTTAAAAAAATAATGACTTCGTCATAGGAGTGAGAGCATTTGAAAAATTACGTACTTGGGGTGAGAACATTGTACTCAAAATTACATAATTGAGCTTATTGGAAAAACATAAAAACTTAATTGAGAAAAGAAGTAGTTTGGCCTTATATCTAAAGAAGGGTGGGCACTGGTATTTGGTTGTTGCCTCATGGGTGGGCACTGAAATTGAGAAAAGAAGTAGTTTGGCCTTATATCTAAAGAAGTAGTTTGGCCTTATATCTAAAGAAGGGGATGTTTTGGCTTCAGAAACAACTTGCTTCAGACCAAGCAAAGGAGTAATGGAGATTGGGGTTAGAAATCACAAAAATAGAAAGATATTTGGAGGGAAACAGTCACCAACTATAAAACTCGCACGAGTCCTGTATGGGGACTCGAATTCCACGGGGCAGTGGCGAGGCCACCGCAGAGTCATGGGTGTCACATGACCCCCTTGAATTTTGAAATGTGACTGTTTAGCACCTTTAATTTTGGAGAAAATGGTAATTACATGTGTTACATTTGATGAGAGAGAAACATAGACAGGCATCAATAATTTGTCCTTTTATTACCACATTACGGTAATTACATGTGTTACATGTTCTATAACTCAGTAACGTGTACGGGTACATATATATTTTCCATATATCAGATCATCTATTTCCACTTCCAACCATACCAACCATAGGAGGACAATAGAATTTAGGATCAAATTTAGTACCCAACCTTGAGGTTCGGCTAAATGTCATTGTCCACTTTCTTCCTTCATAATTTTTATTTTTAGTTATATTTAAGGCCAAACTGTTCTTTTTACTCACTTAAGTTTTTATATTTTTTCAATATGCTCAATTATGTAATTTTGGGTCCAATGTACTCACTCCATGTACATAATTTTCCAATGCTCACACTCCTACGACGTAGTCGTTAGTTTTTTAACTGTTTTAGTTCACATGCAATCACATGACTAACCCCCGTTAAAAAATTAATGAATCAGAATTAAAAATTAACATGGCCCTAACTTTATTTTGTTTAAGGTCAATGATCTAACTTAATTAAACATGTGTGTGGCACGTGTGTGTTATTAATCCAAAACATTAACTTCTTTTTAATTAAGTTGGATCATTGATTTTAAACAAAACGAAGTTAGGGTCATGTAAATTTTTAGGTTTGATTCGAAAAAAATTTAACTAGGGCTAGTCACGTGATTACCCGTGACCTAAACCAGTTAAAAAAATAATGACTTCGTCATAAGAGTGAGAGCATTTGAAAAATTACGTACTTGGGGTGAGAACATTGTACTCAAAATTACATAATTGAGCTTATTGGAAAAACATAAAAACTTAATTGAGAAAAGAAGTAGTTTGGCCTTATATCTAAAGAAGGGTCGGCACTGATAATTGTTTGTTGCCTCATGGGTGGGCACTGAAATTGAGAAAAGAAGTAGTTTGGCCTTATATCTAAAGAAGTAGTTTGGCCTTATATCTAAAGAAGGGGATGTTTTGGCTTCAGAAACAACTTGCTTCAGACCAAGCAAAGGAGTAATGGAGATTGGGGTTAGAAATCACAAAAATAGAAAGTTATTTGGAGGGAAACAGTCACCAACTATAAAACTCGCACGAGTCCTGTATGGGGACTCGAATTCCACGGGGCAGTGGCGAGGCCACCCCAAAGTCATGGGTGTCACATGACCCCCTTGAATTTTGAAATGTGACTGTTTAGCACCTTTAATTTTGGAGAAAATGGTAATTACATGTGTTACATTTGATGAGAGAGAAACATAGACAGGCATCAATAATTTGTCCTTTTATTACCACATTACGGTAATTACATGTGTTACATGTTCTATAACTCAGTAACGTGTACGGGTACATATATATTATCCATATATCAGATCATCTATTTCCACTTCCAACCATACCAACCATAGGAGGACAATAGAATTTAGGATCAAATTTAGTACCCAGACTTGAGGTTCGGCTAAATGTCATTGTCCACTTTCTTTCTTCCTTCATAGTTTTTATTTTTAGTTATATTTAAGGCCAAACTGATCTTTTTACTCACTTAAGTTTTTACATTTTTTCAATATGCTCAATTACGTAATTTTGGGTCCAATGTACTCACTCCATGTACATAATTTTCCAATGCTCACACTCCTACGACGTAGTCGTTAGTTTTTTAAATGTTTTAGTTCACATGCAATCACATGACTAACCCCCGTTAAAAAAATAATGAATCAGAATTAAAAATTAACATGGCCCTAACTTTATTTTGTTTAAGGTCAATGATCTAACTTAATTAAACATGTGTGTGGCAAGTGTGTGTTATTAATCCAAAACATTAACTTCTTTTTAATTAAGTTGGATCATTGATTTTAAACAAAACGAAGTTAGGGTCATGTAAATTTTTAGGTTTGATTCGAAAAAATTTTAACTGGGGCTAGTCACGTGATTACCCGTGACCTAAACCAGTTAAAAAAATAATGACTTCGTCATAGGAGTGAGAGCATTTGAAAAATTACGTACTTGGGGTGAGAACATTGAACTCAAAATTACATAATTGAGCTTATTGGAAAAACATAAAAACTTAATTGAGAAAAGAAGTAGTTTGGCCTTATATCTAAAGAAGGGTGGGCACTGGTATTTGGTTGTTGCCTCATGGGTGGGCACTGAAATTGAGAAAAGAAGTAGTTTGGCCTTATATCTAAAGAAGTAGTTTGGCCTTATATCTAAAGAAGGGGATGGTTTGACTTCAGAAACAACTTGCTTCAGACCAAGCAAAGGAGTAATGGAGATTGGGGTTAGAAATCACAAAAATAGAACGATATTTGGAGGGAAACAGTCACCAGCTATAAACTCGCACGAGTCCTGTATGGGGACTCGAATTCCACGAGGCGTCATGGGTGTCACATGACCCCCTTGAATTTTGAAATGTGACTGTTTAGCACCTTTAATTTTGGAGAAAATGGTAATTACATGTGTTACATTTGATGAGAGAGAAACATAGGCAGGCATCAATAATTTGTCCTTTTATTACCACATTACGGTAATTACATGTGTTACATGTTCTATAACTCAGTAACGTGTATGGGTACATATCTATTTTCCATATATCAGATCATCTATTTCCACTTCCAACCATACCAACCATAGGAGGACAATAGAATTTAGGTTCAAATTTAGTACCCAGCCTTGAGGTTCGGCTAAATGTCATTGTCCACTTTCTTCCTTCATAATTTTTATTTTTAGTTATATTTAAGGCCAAACTGATCTTTTTACTCACTTAAGTTTTTACATTTTTTCAATATGCTCAATTACGTAATTTTGGGTCCAATGTACTCACTCCATGTACATAATTTTCCAATGCTCACACTCCTACGACGTAGTCGTTAGTTTTTTAACTGTTTTAGTTCACATGCAATCACATGACTAACCCCCGTTAAAAAAATAATGAATCAGAATTAAAAATTAACATGGCCCTAACTTTATTTTGTTTAAGGTCAATGATCTAACTTAATTAAACATGTGTGTGGCAAGTGTGTGTTATTAATCCAAAACATTAACTTCTTTTTAATTAAGTTGGATCATTGATTTTAAACAAAACGAAGTTAGGGTCATGTAAATTTTTAGGTTTGATTCGAAAAAATTTTAACTGGGGCTAGTCACGTGATTACCCGTGACCTAAACCAGTTAAAAAAATAATGACTTCGTCATAGGAGTGAGAGCATTTGAAAAATTACGTACTTTGGGTGAGAACATTGTACTCAAAATTACATAATTGAGCTTATTGGAAAAACATAAAAACTTAATTGAGAAAAGAAGTAGTTTGGCCTTATATCTAAAGAAGGGTGGGCACTGGTATTTGGTTGTTGCCTCATGGGTGGGCACTGAAATTGAGAAAAGAAGTAGTTTGGCCTTATATCTAAAGAAGGGGATGGTTTGGCTTCAGAAACAACTTGCTTCAGACCAAGCAAAGGAGTAATGGAGATTGGGGTTAGAAATCACAAAAATAGAACGATATTTGGAGGGAAACAGTCACCAGCTATAAAACTCGCACGAGTCCTGTATGGGGACTCGAATTCCACGGGGCAGTGGCGAGGCCACCCCAAAGTCATGGGTGTCACATGACCCCCTTGAATTTTGAAATGTGACTGTTTAGCACCTTTAATTTTGGAGAAAATGGTAATTACATGTGTTACATTTGATGAGAGAGAAACATAGGCAGGCATCAATAATTTGTCCTTTTATTACCACATTACGGTAATTACATGTGTTACATGTTCTATAACTCAGTAACGTGTACGGGTACATATCTATTTTCCATATATCAGATCATCTATTTCCACTTCCAACCATACCAACCATAAGAGGACAATAGAATTTAGGATCAAATTTAGTACCCAGCCTTGAGGTTCGGCTAAATGTCATTGTCCACTTTCTTTCTTCCTTCATAATTTTTATTTTTAGTTATATTTAAGGCCAAACTGATCTTTTTACTCACTTAAGTTTTTACATTTTTTCAATATGCTCAATTACGTAATTTTGGGTCCAATGTACTCACTCCATGTACATAATTTTCCAATGCTCACACTCCTACGACGTAGTCGTTAGTTTTTTAACTGTTTTAGTTCACATGCAATCACATGACTAACCCCCGTTAAAAAAATAATGAATCAGAATTAAAAATTAACATGGCACTAACTTTATTTTGTTTAAGGTCAATGATCTAACTTAATTAAACATGTGTGTGGCAAGTGTGTGTTATTAATCCAAAACATTAACTTCTTTTTAATTAAGTTGGATCATTGATTTTAAACAAAACGAAGTTAGTGTCATGTAAATTTTTAGGTTTGATTCGAAAAATTTTAAGCGGGGCTAGTCACGTGATTACCCGTGACCTAAACCAAGTTAAAAATAATGACTTCGTCGTAGGAGTGAGAGCATTTGAAAAATTACGTACTTGGGGTGAGAACATTGTACTCAAAATTACATAATTGAGCTTATTGGAAAAACATAAAAACTTAATTGAGAAAAGAAGTAGTTTGGCCTTATATCTAAAGAAGGGTGGGCACTGATATTTGGTTGTTGCCTCATGGGTGGGGCACCGAAATTGAGAAAAGAAGTAGTTTGGCCTTATATCTAAAGAAGTAACGTGTACGGGTACATACATATTTTCCTTTACGGTAATTACATGTGTTACATGTTCTATAACTCAAGAACGTGTACGGGTACATACATATTTTCCATATATCAGATCATCTATTTCCATTTCCAACCATACCAACCATAGGAGGACAATAGAATTTAGGATCAAATTTAGTACCCAGCCTTGAGGTTCGGCTAAATGTCATTGTCCACTTTCTTCCTTCATAATTTTTATTTTTAGTTATATTTAAGGCCAAACTGATCTTTTTCTCACTTAAGTTTTTACATTTTTTCAATATGCTCAATTATGTAATTTTGGGTCCAATGTACTCACTCCATGTACATAATTTTCCAATGCTCACACTCCTACGACGTGGTCGTTAGTTTTTTAACTGTTTTAGTTCACATGCAATCACATGACTAACCCCCGTTAAAAAAATAATGAATCAGAATTAAAAATTAACATGGCACTAACTTTATTTTGTTTAAGGTCAATGATCTAACTTAATTAAACATGTGTGTGGCAAGTGTGTGTTATTAATCCAAAACATTAACTTCTTTTTAATTAAGTTGGATCATTGATTTTAAACAAAACGAAGTTAGGGTCATGTAAATTTTTAGGTTTGATTCGAAAAAATTTTAACTGGGGCTAGTCACGTGATTACCCGTGACCTAAACCAGTTAAAAAAATAATGACTTCGTCATAGGAGTGAGAGCATTTGAAAAATTACGTACTTGGGGTGAGAACATTGTACTCAAAATTACATAATTGAGCTTATTGGAAAAACATAAAAACTTAATTGAGAAAAGAAGTAGTTTGGCCTTATATCTAAAGAAGGGTGGGCACTGATATTTGGTTGTTGCCTCATGGGTGGGCACTGAAATTGAGAAAAGAAGTAGTTTGGCCTTATATCTAAAGAAGTAACGTGTACGGGTACATACATATTTTCCTTTACGGTAATTACATGTGTTACATGTTCTATAACTCAGTAACGTGTACGGGTACATACATATTTTCCATATATCAGATCATCTATTTCCACTTCCAACCATACCAACCATAGGAGGACAATAGAATTTAGGATCAAATTTAGTACCCAGCCTTGAGGTTCGGCTAAATGTCATTGTCCACTTTCTTCCTTCATAATTTTTATTTTTAGTTATATTTAAGGCCAAACTGATCTTTTTACTCACTTAAGTTTTTACATTTTTTCAATATGCTCAATTATGTAATTTTGGGTCCAATGTACTCACTCCATGTACATAATTTTCCAATGCTCACACTCCTACGACGTGGTCGTTAGTTTTTTTAACTATTTTAGTTCACATGCAATCACATGACTAACCCCCTTTAAAAAATTAATGAATCAGAATTAAAAATTTACATGGCACTAACTTTATTTTGTTTAAGGTCAATGATCTAACTTAATTAAACATGTGTGTGGCAAGTGTGTGTTATTAATCCAAAACATTAACTTCTTTTTAATTAAGTTGGATCATTGATTTTAAACAAAACGAAGTTAGTGGTCATGTAAATTTTTAGGTTTGATTCAAAAAATTTTACCGGGGCTAGTCACGTGATTACCCGTGACCTAAACCGATTAAAAAATAATGACTTCGCCATAGGAGTGAGAGCATTTGAAAAATTACGTACTTGGGGTGAGAACATTGTACTCAAAATTACATAATTGAGCTTATTGGAAAAACATAAAAACTTAATTGAGAAAAGAAGTAGTTTGGCCTTATATCTAAAGAAGGGTGGGCACTGATATTTGGTTGTTGCCTCATGGGTGGGCACTGAAATTGAGAAAAGAAGTAGTTTGGCCTTATATCTAAAGAAGTAACGTGTACGGGTACATACATATTTTCCTTTACGGTAATTACATGTGTTACATGTTCTATAACTCAGTAACGTGTACGGGTACATACATATTTTCCATATATCAGATCATCTATTTCCACTTCCAACCATACCAACCATAGGAGGACAATAGAATTTAGGATCAAATTTAGTACCCAGCCTTGAGGTTCGGCTAAATGTCATTGTCCACTTTCTTCCTTCATAATTTTTATTTTTAGTTATATTTAAGGCCAAACTGATCTTTTTACTCACTTAAGTTTTTACATTTTTTCAATATGCTCAATTATGTAATTTTGGGTCCAATGTACTCACTCCATGTACATAATTTTCCAATGCTCACACTCCTACGACGTGGTCGTTAGTTTTTTTAACTATTTTAGTTCACATGCAATCACATGACTAACCCCCTTTAAAAAATTAATGAATCAGAATTAAAAATTTACATGGCACTAACTTTATTTTGTTTAAGGTCAATGATCTAACTTAATTAAACATGTGTGTGGCAAGTGTGTGTTATTAATCCAAAACATTAACTTCTTTTTAATTAAGTTGGATCATTGATTTTAAACAAAACGAGAGTTAGGGTCATGTAAATTTTTAGGTTTGATTCGAAAAAATTTTAATCGGGGCTAGTCACGTGATTACCCGTGACCTAAACGATTAAAAAATAATGACTTCGTCATAGGAGTGAGAGCATTTGAAAAATTACGTACTTGGGGTGAGAACATTGTACTCAAAATTACATAATTGAGCTTATTGGAAAAACATAAAAACTTAATTGAGAAAAGAAGTAGTTTGGCCTTATATCTAAAGAAGGGTGGGCACTGATATTTGGTTGTTGCCTCATGGGTGGGCACTGAAATTGAGAAAAGAAGTAGTTTGGCCTTATATCTAAAGAAGTAACGTGTACGGGTACATACATATTTTCCTTTACGGTAATTACATGTGTTACATGTTCTATAACTCAGTAACGTGTACGGGTACATACATATTTTCCATATATCAGATCATCTATTTCCACTTCCAACCATACCAACCATAGGAGGACAATAGAATTTAGGATCAAATTTAGTACCCAGCCTTGAGGTTCGGCTAAATGTCATTGTCCACTTTCTTCCTTCATAATTTTTATTTTTAGTTATATTTAAGGCCAAACTGATCTTTTTACTCACTTAAGTTTTTACATTTTTTCAATATGCTCAATTATGTAATTTTGGGTCCAATGTACTCACTCCATGTACATAATTTTCCAATGCTCACACTCCTACGACGTGGTCGTTAGTTTTTTTAACTATTTTAGTTCACATGCAATCACATGACTAACCCCCTTTAAAAAATTAATGAATCAGAATTAAAAATTTACATGGCACTAACTTTATTTTGTTTAAGGTCAATGATCTAACTTAATTAAACATGTGTGTGGCAAGTGTGTGTTATTAATCCAAAACATTAACTTCTTTTTAATTAAGTTGGATCATTGATTTTAAACAAAACGAAGTTAGGGTCATGTAAATTTTTAGGTTTGATTCGAAAAAATTTTAACTGGGGCTAGTCACGTGATTACCCGTGACCTAAACCAGTTAAAAAAATAATGACTTCGTCATAGGAGTGAGAGCATTTGAAAAATTACGTACTTGGGGTGAGAACATTGTACTCAAAATTACATAATTGAGCTTATTGGAAAAACATAAAAACTTAATTGAGAAAAGAAGTAGTTTGGCCTTATATCTAAAGAAGGGTGGGCACTGATATTTGGTTGTTGCCTCATGGGTGGGCACTGAAATTGAGAAAAGAAGTAGTTTGGCCTTATATCTAAAGAAGTAACGTGTACGGGTACATACATATTTTCCTTTACGGTAATTACATGTGTTACATGTTCTATAACTCAGTAACATGTACGGGTACATACATATTTTCCATATATCAGATCATCTATTTCCACTTCCAACCATACCAACCATAGGAGGACAATAGAATTTAGGATCAAATTTAGTACCCAGCCTTGAGGTTCGGCTAAATGTCATTGTCCACTTTCTTCCTTCATAATTTTTATTTTTAGTTATATTTAAGGCCAAACTGATCTTTTTACTCACTTAAGTTTTTACATTTTTTCAATATGCTCAATTATGTAATTTTGGGTCCAATGTACTCACTCCATGTACATAATTTTCCAATGCTCACACTCCTACGACGTGGTCGTTAGTTTTTTTAACTATTTTAGTTCACATGCAATCACATGACTAACCCCCTTTAAAAAATTAATGAATCAGAATTAAAAATTAACATGGCCCTAACTTTCACTACCAGAAAAATAGGTTTTAGCGGCGGAAATTTTCGTCGCTAAAACCAATTTTTTGTCGCTATATGTAAACACCGACGAAAATATTCTGTCGGTGGTCCGACGCTACCAGCCCGCCGCAACTTTCCGACGGCTCAAATTCCGCAAGTATATTTTGATTTTACCGAGGGAATTAATTTCACCGGTGTTTTTTTTCATCAGCGACGGAAATTTCCGCCGCTAAATCAATTTAATTTAATTAAATTTTCATTTCAGCGACGAAATATTCCGCTGATGTAATAAAAATTAATTAAATTAAATTATTTTCACCGTCGAAAATATCCGTCGCTGGAATAAAAATTAATTAAAATAAATTTATTACAGCGATAGAAATTTCCGACTCTGAAAACAAAAATTAAATTAAAATTATATTAAAATTAATTGATATAGCGGCGGAAATTTCCATCGCTGTAATAAAAATTAATTAAAATAAATTAATTTCAGCGACGGATATTTCCGAGACTGAAATTAATTAATTTTTAGTACAGCGACGGAAATTTTCGCCGCTGAAAAAAAAAAATTAAATTTAAATTATGTTAAAATTAATTGATATAGCGGCGGAAAATTCCTTCGCTGTAATTAAAATTAATTAAAATAAATTAATTTCAGCGACGGAAATTTCCGTCGCTGATACTGAAATAAATTAAAAAAATAATTTAAAATATCAATTATCCAAAAATTTTTTGTAACTGATATAACAATTCAATTTATAAAACTAAAACTATAAAACTAAAAATCAAATATCAGCGTACGAAACTAAAGACTAAATATCACTGTACCAAATCAGGAGGGGGAGAGGGGGAGGGGCTCCCGCGGGTACCAAATATCTCATATGTTTACAAACAAGTATAAAATAGTACAAACAAGTCTAAAATAGTCCGTAATCAACTCGGGGGAGGCCGGAAATTACCCTGGTCCTGGTCCAAACGAGCCATCAACAACGCCAATTGTCTTTGAGTCTCTGCATGAGCCTCCGTAAGCTTTGCCCGCTCGCGTCTCTCCTCATCCAACGCAGTCTGCAGAGTGTCGACCCTCGGATCATGAAATGTGGTCGGGACAACATTTGGCCGACGGCTGGTCGACGTCGACGGGCATTGCCGCCCGTAATCCCCCATCCCTAACACTCGGGCTCCTCTCTTTGGATGTCCCTCAGAGGTGACCGAGCGCCAAACATCAGGCACGAAGGGAACGGGCTGGTCGGGAGGCGTTCCTTCGGGAACAACGGCGGCTTGATATACACTCTGTCAAAATAAAACAAACAATTATAATTATATACACAATGTAAGGGGCATAAATAAATTTACATATTCAAAATCAAGTCATTTAATGATAGTTTACTTACAAAGGCATTAGCAGAGCGATCGTCAACCCATTGCGGAGGTTGATCGGGCGGCAAGGATTCCGAAGATGGGTGCTAGCGTAAACATCCAAAAAACTGACATTCGGGCCATGATCCCTTTCCTATAAATAAAATAAGCGAGATTATTACTTTGAAATTGTATAAATGCAACATTTAAACTGATTTAAAAGCATGCATACACTACATTTACACTAAAACCATGGATTTCATAGCATCAACATGGCTCCCAGCTAACATACGTACATAAACCTATTTAAAAGCATGCATACACTACTACATTTAAACTAACATACATACCATGCGGTAGTGATGCTCGCCGACCGTGATCGTCCCCATGGTATGCTTCGCCGTCGACCCCGAGGAGCCTGCTCTATTTGCCTTAGCCTTTTCGGCTATAGCCTTCGCCGCATCCAACCCCCAATATTCGCAAAATTGAAGAAACACCTCCTCGGTCATCCAAGTAGGTCTCAAGGGCTGTTGTTTCGCCTTGAGCCGATTAGTATAACATTGTTTCTTCGTGTTACCTATAAAAATATGAATATCTCGTAAACATATAATGATGACATTATAAAATTAAAAGAGTATAATCATTGTTAATTAAACTAATTAAGGATAGATAAATATGTTACCAATATGATCATTAATTAGCTTATGAGCATGTACATCGAAAACAAATCTAGCCGCCACCTCGTCGATTTTCGGCGTCCAACAATATTTCCCCTACAACATATAATGATAACATTACAAAACTAAAAGAGTATAATCATTATTAATTATAACATTTTAATAACAAACTAACATTTAAGTTTTAAATAAAAACCATTAACACATTAGCTTAAACTCTTCCCACGCATCCTCCTTCTGCTCCACTGGCAATGATTTTCAGTTGGGCCAAAACTCTGTCATGAGCCGAGACCGCCAATACTGCCCGATCTTAGTCCTTGGGGTAGGATATCCACCTACAAACCTGCCAAGTATATTTATACAATAACATTTTAACTTAAATAATGAATTATATATAAAACAAAAAGGAACCAACTTATATCAAATTAATGAAGAGTTACTTACTGGTCATAATGTGACGATATCTCGACAAATATCCTCCCCTCAGAATCGACAGCAGTATGAGTATCGGCCCCAAAGGTGGAGGTGGAGCTAGTACTACTGCGGGTAGGGTCGACATCGGCATCATGATCAGTACTGGATCGGGACGGTTGCGTCCCAGTAATAGATGTGTAGATGGGCCGTGTCTTCCTACCCTTTTTACTAGAACTCATATCTGCATTACAGTAAAAATATTAAAATATACAACATTAACAATAGGAAACAATATATTCACAATACATATAAAACTTTAAAGTTCTAATAATCTAAAGCATTCACAATACATATAAAACTTTAAACTATTAATAATATAAAGCATTCACAATACATATAAAACTTTAAAGTTCTAATAATCTAAAGCATTCACAATACATATAAAACTTTAAACTATTAATAATAATCTAAAGAATTCACAATACATATAAAACTTTAAAGTTCTAATAATCTAAAGCATTCACAATACATATAAAACTTTAAAGTATTATTAATAATCTAAAGCATTCAAAATACATATAAAACTTTAAAGTTCTAATAATCTAAAGCATTCACAATACATATAAAACTTTAAACTATTATTAATCTTCGTCCCCATCATCATCACTGGACTCTGAATTACTACAAAACTCGAGTTCTTCATCTTCGTCTTCGGACTCTGATGAATCAAACTATGGTTCCTCTTCCTCTTCCTCTTCCTCTTCCTCTTCCTCTTCCTCTGATTCATCAATATCAATATGCGTGAGATGACCTGAACGAGGCGGAGGAGGTGGCAAATTCACTGGTAAGAAATCCTCCTCGGGTTCATCAACATTTTGAGGAATATGAGTGACATCATCTAATGGATGATTAGCTGATAAAACGTTAGGTGGCACTGGCATTTCATCCTCTTGATAGGGTGTTTCTAATGATGACTCTGTAGTTTTCGACGAGGGTAGGTTGTCAATCATGCTCCTAGCCTTGGTCATCCGAGTGACCCACCATCCGTCGGGTCGCGGACGAGGGTAGGGAGTCATGTATACCTGTTGTGCTTGAGATGCTAAGATGAAGACGTCGTCGCCATTATGTCTGGACGAGTCCTTTACATCGATGAGGTCAAATATGGCATGCTTCTTAACACCTCGCACAGCATCTCGCCAATCATAATTGAACAAGACAACACTGTTTCTACCCAAATACTCCACCTCGACTACTTCTTTCAGGACGCCATAATAATCAAGGTTTCCTTTAAGCTTCACACCGCTATTCCACGTTAATTTAGAGCCCCCGTAAGCTTTGGTATGAAACACATAGCCATTCACGAAATAACCGTTGTATAAATGAACGTTCAAGTACGGAGTTGATGCTAAATGTCTTAACCTCGCAGCTTTGGCATCACCCGGATGTTCAGCTATCTATAAGACAATATGTAACCAATTTAATACAATTTTAAGATTGAATGTTTAAAAAAGTGTATAGAATAAATTTGAATGAAACGAAATATTTACATATTTCCTTAGCCAGTTTGGAAATTCTCTGTCTGTCCTAGTTGCGATGAGTTCTGGAGATAAATCCTGAGCTAAATCTTCAAACATTCTGCAATAGGGTTAAACAAGGCATTTCATATGCAGGTAATTAAACATGCATAATTTAATCGACGAGGCGTAAACATAACATCAGCGACTTACTTGATATATTCCCCAACCTCGTCACAGTTAAGAAGAACATAGAGTGAGACCGCGTCAAACTCTTTAACGGTTAACGTACGTGTACCAACCCGTTTGCCGAGGAACCGACCAGGGGATGAAAATACAGAGATGTTTCCCTTAGACGGACAACCACCATCGTAATTGAGGCCAACCCTAGTCAATCTTGTATCAACATCAGGAGGAAAATATGTTCCGACAAAGGCAACAATCTCATCTATAATAACAGCCTCTGAAATTGAGGCCTCGACCATGGCCCTATTGCTCATCTTCCTTTTCAATTGGCCTAGATACCTAAAAGTCATTCGTAGATTAAAACATAAATAATGTTAAAGAAGGTATATTGTTAACGCTCAAATTATTTAGAAATAGAATAAATTCAATTACCTCTCAAATGGATACATCCATCTGTATTGAACTGGACCACCGACTCTAGCTTCGTATGCCAAGTGGACCGGTAAATGCTCCACAGAGTCAAAGAATGAAGGAGGAAATATCTTCTCAAGTTTGCACAAAGTCACTACGATGCTCTCCTCAAGCCTTTTCATGTGATCAACACGCAGTGTGGTCAATGTTAACGCTCGGAAAAACTCACTTAACTCTGTTAACGCCACCCAGATATTGTCAGGCAAGAGACCCTTGAGAGCAATCGGAAGTAGCCTATCCAGCAAAACGTGGCAATCGTGACTCTTCAAACCCTGCACTTTCCCCTCTTCTATATTGACACAGTTACCAATGTTAAACGTGTAACCATCTGGAAGCCTTAAATCCTTGAGCCATTTCAGGAGGAGGAGTCTGTTTTCCTTTGTAAGCACGTATTGAGCCATCGATCTAACTGGTTTACCATTGACGTGTACCATCTCTAAGGCCGTCCGTTTACAGATTTCCTTAAGGTCCCTTCGAGCTTTTTCGTTGTCTTTAGTTGTTACCTTGAAATCCATCAACGTGTTAAAAATATTATCGAATACATTCTTCTCAATGTGCATCACGTCAAGGTTATGTCGAATGAGATTTGTTTTCCAGTATGGCAGCTCCCAAAATATACTCCTCTTGATCCAGTTATGGGAAGTCCCAAACCCTTGTATTTTGGTCTTCGAAAACTTTTTCCCCCACCGAGGATCGGGCAATCTAGATACCTCCCCATAGACCGTGTCACTACTGAAACGAATTGGAGCCTCATCATGGTCAATCTTGTTCTTTTTAAACGCATTCTTCTGGGTCCTGAATGGGTGGTCCTCCGGAAGAAATTGTCTATGGCAATCGAACCAACATGGTTTTCCAGAGTGCTTGAGCGTGAAAGACTTTGTGTCACTCATACAATACGGACAGGCCAACTTCCCGTGGGTGCTCCAACCCGATAACATCCCATATGCAGGGAAGTCATTAACTATCCACATCAATGCAGCCTTCATGCTGAAATTCTCTCGCTTGAAAGCATCCCACGTTTCGACCCCATCCTCCCAAAGCTGCTTCAATTCGTCCATCAAAGGTCGGAGATAGACGTCAATGTTCCTCCCAGGGCTGTTTGGGCCGGGGATGAATAACGACAAGAACATGTAGGGATCACTCATACACAACCAGGGCGGAAGATTGTAGGCGGTGGCTATAACCGGCCAACAAGAGTAAGATTTTGCCCCAGGACCAAATGGATTGAAACCATCGGAAGCGGATGCACATGCTTAGTATATTTCTTGCTTCAGACGCAAAGTCAGGATAAGTTTCATCAAAGTGTTTCCATGCCTCCCCATCACTGGGATGAATCAACACACCCTCTTCACGCAAACTTTCCTTATGCCAACGCATTGCCTTTGCAGTAGATTTAGACGCGTAGAGGCGTTGCAGTCTTGGAATCAACGGCATATAAAGCAACTGCTTATGTGGTCTGTTTTTCTTGTGTTTTGAACTCCCCCTCCGATTTGGCTTATATCTACTTTGTCCGCAAATTGAACACTCTGTCTTACGTGAATCTTCCTTGTAGAATAGCATGCGAGTCATTCTTACACGCATCAATCTTTTCATAACATAGCCCACCGCCCAACCAACTTCTTTGTCTCATAACAGTTTGTAACCATCTTATTCTCTTTCGGCAACATTCGCTGAATTGCTTTCATGATACGATTATAAGCGGGCGGCTAATATTGCAATCGGCCTTTATGTTAAGGAGCTCGGCCACGGCCTCCAACACAGCGATCTCGCAACTGGATAGACCTTCTATTTTACGAGTCCATAGCATCAATAAATTTCTTGGGCTGCGGGGTTGGTTCTTCTTTGTTGGTTCTACGACCAATCGAATCGGGGCCATTGCATCCCTAACCATATCTTCCATATTCAAAGGTGGTTCTTCATTGTCCTGAATAATAGGTTCGGGTTCGGGAGGTACATGAATATTCCCGGGGGGATTATTCGCAACATTTGTGCGCAATCTCAGCTCACCATGACGAGTCCACCGTTTGTACCCAACTTCAAACCCGTTACGCAAAAGATGTTTCTGAGTCTCGATCAAGCTTAGATACTTGACATTACAACAGATGGTGCATGGACACCTAATCTTACCCTCATCATTCATGTGACTGGTTTTATTTGATTTAGCAAATTCAATAAACCCCTTCAACCCTCTTATAAACTCAGGATTGATACTGCAATGATTCGGCAACTTCCGCTTGTACATCCAACTACGATCATCGTTAACAGACATCACTCCTGCATTGCAATCCATATATTATACGTACACTCAATTTAATCGACGGATGAAACAAAATTGGGATGTTAATAATTATTTGATTTCATAATATATTAACAGTTTAGAAGTAATTAACGTATTATCATTCCCTAAATTTGAATTACAAACTTAAAAGCAACACAGATCTTCTTAAAATAAATATAAAGCTTCTAACTCATATTTAACAATATATTAACAGGTCTTCTTAAAGTGTCTAGGAACTCGTTCTCGCTCCCGAACTCGAATCTCTTCTCTTCCTCCGCCTCGGTCCCCGGGAGGTCTTTGGTCTAGGTATGTCGAAAAGTCGGTCGACCTTGTCTGGCTCGGGTATCGTGTGAGCCGGTGGATCAATCGGTCTGGTAGCTCTCGGTCTTGCTCTTTCTGCCTCAAGGCCTCCTGCGAGCTATCACTTCGGGATCATTTCTCAAAGCAGCTCTTGAAGCTCCGTCTCTCATAATCTGCTGCAATGTCGCGGTGATTTCATCGGGGTTGCTCTTGGCCTCTATGTCTCTTAATGTTCAAATTTGGAAGAATAGTCACGCCCCAAAATACTCTCGGCATCGAGCCTCTATCATCATTTGTACAGGACCTTGCCGCTCCTCGTACCATATCGGATACTCGGTGGTCGAAATGTGCTACCTCTAGTCGACGGAGTAGTGGTCGTATCGGAAGAAAGCCCTCTAGAAATGCTCACGCGAAAGAAATGTGTAGTACGAGGCTCGGTCCACTAGAGATGGAATGCAAAAGGATGATACATGTAGTCCCGGAAGTCAGACAATCACTGACTCGTCCTGAATATCTCTTATAGTCTGCAATCCCCATGCCGAAATCCAATAGTATAGGTTTGCGGTCTCATATCGGGCCAAGGCCAACCTCCTATGCCAACTCTCAGTAGCGGCATCCCTCAATATCCTGTGCTGTCCAGTCACCCAAGGTAATGTCGTATGCCCCTCTGGCAGTGGTGAGATCAAGCGCAATCTCTCATACAGCCACAATGATAGTAATCTGGGGCTGCCTGAACCCATGTACTCGGATCCTCCGGCTAATCTATCAATTTCGTGGTATGTCTCCGCTAGCAATAGTGGAATGATGTCCATCGCTCCCTGTCCAAATTGAATATGCCGGATGTCAACTCCTCGATCACCTCTCAGCTGCCTGATGATCTTTAACAGCGTAGCTGGACACACTCCGATGTAGCCGCAGAAGTAGTGCGCAGACAGAATGAGCAACATAAATATATCTAAGGAAGTGGATAGATCAAACAGTTCGGGGCTGGTCCGACTCAATCTGGCTATATGAGTCAAGTCTATGAATCTATCGTCAACGACAATGCCCGATACCCAATCTGCTGATAATCCCAAGAATTCAGATAGTTGCTCGTAATCGATCGTCCGTCTCGAGGAAATGCCACGGTCCTCGACTCATCCACACCCGATCGGTGCTCGAAAATCCTCCATCGTTGGCATCAGATCGTTGTACGATAGGGTGAACACATGTCGCTCCGAATCCCAAAAGCACGAAGCAGCTCGGAGCAGATCCCAATCAATCTTCCAATCTTTTAGAGACCAGATGCATGGCATGCTATACCTCCTGTCAATAAGTTTCCGGTGTTGTTTTTGGTGAAAGCGCGAGAGTTCAAGAATGTCTTGTTGAAATTGATACTCTCGGGAAACAATTTCTCCATTGTAATGCTCCATGCTGCCTTAAATTGGGGCTGCTGGGATTTTTTACCTATTAATATTGTGAATAAGTAAATTGTTAATATTTAAAATTAGGTTTAGAA
Organism: Adenophora triphylla var. japonica; assembly: GCA_022495995.1. Lineage (NCBI taxonomy): Eukaryota > Viridiplantae > Streptophyta > Magnoliopsida > Asterales > Campanulaceae > Adenophora > Adenophora triphylla. The sequence continues at coordinate 228,155 of JAFEMH010000207.1, read as the reverse complement.
TTGGGGTTGGCTTCTTACTATCAACAAATCTTGAGCTCTAGTTCAAACTAAACTAAAGGATAATGGTGTCCCTACCTAACCACCTACTCTGTCCTTTAAGTGCCTGTTTGATAAACATATCCCATCCCGAAATGCACGATTATATGAAATGCAAATATCACTTTGTCTACTTGCTTTATAATCGAAAATAAAGAAATTTCGGCTTTTGGATAGACCTAAATTATTACTATTGTGAATAATTTTAAATATTAATATTTAATTCTTTGTTGTAAAATATATAATTTTATAATGATGAATTAAATTAACATTTATAAACAAAATGAGAGTCGTTCTCATCCACAACTATCAAAACCCTATCTCATCTTAGACCAAGAAAGACAGAGCAAACAAGTTCTCATTTGTTTGAGCAAAGGATTTTCTCGTTTAATAAGAATTTTTCCGGTTTCTTTGTCCTCCTCTCTAAGGATCTCAAACATCAGCCATGTTTGTGACAGTGCTGTTTACTCTTCAGGTGTTATACGGTCACAAGTAAAAACAAGGTAACGATAACACCGGCGAAGAGAAAACAGAACTTTTCTCCAATTTTTTCAATCTCAACCTTCCATTTACTCAAGATCCTGATTGCAGAATCTTCCTCATGAGCTTGAAAGCTGGCGGTGTTGCCCTCAATCTCACGATTGCTCGTGAGAAGCAACCGTGAGATTGAGGGCAACACCGCCAGCTTTCAAGCTCATGAGGAAGATTCTGCAATCAGGATCTTGAGTAAATGGAAGGTGGAGATTGAAAAAATTGGAGGAAAGTTCTGTTTTCTCTTCACTGGTGTTATACTGTTACCTTGTCTTTACTTGTGACCGTATAACACCAGTGAAGAGTAAAACAGGCACTGTCACAAACATGGCTGTGATGTTTGAGATCCTTAGAGAAAAGAGGACAGTGAAACTGGAAAAACTCTTATTAAACAGCAAATCCTTTGCTCAAACAGTAGAGAACTTATTTGCTCTATCTTTCTTGATTAAAGATGGACGGATTTCGATAGTTGTGGGTGAGAAAGGCTCTCATCTTATTTATATTTTAAGATATTAACCACCAACCACAATACCCTAAGGTGCATCTAGGGTGCCAGGATTGATATCAGGCGCTCAAACGTATGCGATATACATCACCGTCCGCGATGCCGTCAATCGCCCCAAAATGGGATCCAGAACCACTAAGGTAGTGTGCAGTTGAATATGTTACATTATTGAGACATTCACCCCCTTCCTCCCCCTTTGACTTTAAAAGACTTAAAAAAATAATGACTTCGTCATAGGAGTGAGAGCATTTGAAAAATTACGTACTTGGGGTGAGAACATTGTACTCAAAATTACATAATTGAGCTTATTGGAAAAACATAAAAACTTAATTGAGAAAAGAAGTAGTTTGGCCTTATATCTAAAGAAGGGTGGGCACTGGTATTTGGTTGCTGCCTCATGGGTGGGCACTGAAATTGAGAAAAGAAGTAGTTTGGCCTTATATCTAAAGAAGTAGTTTGGCCTTATATCTAAAGAAGGGGATGTTTTGGCTTCAGAAACAACTTGCTTCAGGCCAAGCAAAGGAGTAATGGAGATTGGGGTTAGAAATCACAAAAATAGAAAGATATTTGGAGGGAAACAGTCACCAACTATAAAACTCGCACGAGTCATATATGGGGACTCGAATTCCACGGGGAAGTGGCGAGGCCACCCCAAAGTCATGGGTGTCACATGACCCCTTGAATTTTGAAATGTGACTGTTTAGCACCTTTAATTTTGGAGAAAATGGTAATTACATGTGTTACATTTGATGAGAGAGAAACATAGACAGGCATCAATAATTTGTCCTTTTATTACCACATTACGGTAATTACATGTGTTACATGTTCTATAACTCAGTAACGTGTACGGGTACATATATATTTTCCATATATCAAATCATCTATTTCCACTTCCAACCATACCAACCATAGGAGGACAATAGAATTTAGGATCAAATTTAGTACCCAGCCTTGAGGTTCGGCTAAATGTCATTGTCCACTTTCTTCCTTCATAATTTTTATTTTTAGTCTATACTATATTAAAAGGAAGCATGTGGTAAATTTTTCAACAATAAAGGGCAAATCTGACATTTTTCATCCTTTGAATAAAACAAATACTTCACAATTCCCATGGCTTTTCCATTTATTTTTTAAAGTTGCTTTCCCCCTCAAATGTGTCAACATCAAAGGGCAAAATAGTCCACACATTGTTTCATTAAGTGCAACCAAGTCTTCCAAATTTAGGATATAGTTGTAATATTCATAAAATCTTAAGACTTTTACAAAAAACGTTTTTTAGGTCTTTTAACAAAGGTTTTATTTCTAGACTTAAAAAAAAGATTTATTTTATAAATATATTTCAAAATTGACCTATAAATATTAAAAATTCATAAATTATTACTTTATTTTATCCAAAAAAGTAATTCAATACACAATAACTATGTAACACTGTGGGCAATCAAGTCTTCCAAATTTAGGATATAGTTGTAATATTCATAAATTATTACTTTATTTATTTTAGCAAAGTAATTAGAGTCCAGAGTTTCGAATTGCAGTTGAAGAGAAAGATTGGGAGACTTAGAACAAGGATAGATTACGCTTTTCCAATCGTTGGCGAAAATTAAGTAACACTGTGGGCAAATTACTTCCCTTAATCACCTGTTTCTTAACTAAAATTACACTCATATCACGTTCAATACACAATAACTATGTTTTACATCAAAAATATGCGTTTAATTCCATAGCAATGAAAAACGGATGCCAAACGTGAGTATTATTGAATAAAACGGGAATTTACGTATAAAACGCGTTTTGTACAAACTAACTATGCTTTAAATATAGATTTGTTTTAGTGATCTTCAATCTGATATTTGTACCGATAATATAGTTTTCAAATAAGTGTTTTACAATGTATACAAACATCTCTATTTTCTATTGTATTTGTATAAATTTTCGTCTTTTTTGTGTTAGTAGATGTCCGTGCATTGTACGGGAGTAACACTAGTTATATTTAAGGCCAAACTGATCTTTTACTCACTTAAGTTTTTAAATTTTTTCAATATGCTCAATTATGTAATTTTGGGTCCAATGTACTCGCTTCATGTACATAATTTTCCAATGCTCACACTCCTACGACATAGTCGTTAGTTTTTTAAGTGGTTTAGTTCACGTGCAATCACGTGACTAACCCAAGTTAAAAAATTAATGAATCAGAATTAAAAATTAACATGACCCTAACTTCATTTTGTTTAAGGTCAATGATCTAACTTAATTAAACATTTGTGTGGCACGTGTGTGTTATTAATCCAAAACATTAACTTCTTTTTAATTAAGTTGGATCATTGATTTTAAACAAAACGAAGTTGGGTCATGTAAATTTTTAGGTTTGATTCGAAAAAAATTTATATGGGGTTAGTCACGTGATTACCCGTGACCTAAACATGTTGAAAAAATATATAATGACTTCGTCATAGGAGTGAGAGCATTTGAAAAATTACGTACCCCAAAAAAAACATTGTAGTCAAAATTACATAATTGAGCTTATTGGAAAAACATAAAAACTTAATTGAGAAAAGAAGTAGTTTGGCCTTATATCTAAAGAAGGGTGGGCACTGCTATTTGGTTGTTGCCTCATGGGTGGGCACTGAAATTTAACCCGTAAAATTTAATATAAACATTTAATCTATTCCAAAAGAGTGCGTCTGGGGAGAAACGCGTTTCTCCGTCGCGTATGGAGAAACGGGGCTTATTATGTCGCGCGACGTAAGTAGCCAGTTTCTGGATATCCATTACAAAGCTTCTGGATATCCAGAAGCTTTGAAATGGATATCCAGAAGCTTTGTAAAGGATATCCAGAAACCAAGTATTTTTTCTGGATATCCTTTACAAAGCTTCTGGATATCCAGAACATTGAATATGGATATCCAGAAGCTTTGTAAAGGATATCCAGAAAAAATATTTGGTTTCTGGATATCCTTTCCAAAGCTTCTGGCTATCCTTTTCAAAGCTTCTGGATATCCTTTCCAAAGCTTCTGGATATCCAGAAGCTGATGAAGTGATATCCAGTTTTTGTGGCTAGGTATGTCGCGCGACATAACAAGCCCCGTTTCTCCATAAGCGACGGAGAAACGCGTTTCTCCCCAGATTTTGTGATTCCAAAATGAATGATCAAAAAAATTTCAAATTTACTTTTGATAAAAAGTAAATTTGAAATTTCTTTGATCATTCATTTCATTTTGGGACAGAGGCAGTATTTATTTATTATTTCAAAACAAGCTAGTTTAACAAGAGATAAATGGGCCACTTCCTTTTCTTGTTTTTTCATATCATTTTTTTTAAAGATAAGAAGATACTCCCTCCGTCTCACTGACTCACGTGATGGAGACTCATTTCCTTTTTCGTCCGTCCTACGTGAGTGGATACTGCTTTAAATGACAAAGTTTTTATACTATTTATCTCGCTAATTCTCTCTGCTACTTTACTTTTATACTCACAATACCAATCAACTTAATATTCCTTCCCCTCATTCTCTTTCCTATTTAATTTTTTATACTCACAAATACCTCCTCCCACTATTTCTCTTTCCCACTTTTTTTTAAATTCTTATGCCATAATTTTTGGTATACACTCATGTATGACGGAGGGAGTATATTAAAGGGAATTTGCACCATAAGTTCCTTTTGGAACAAATCACTTCCCACTAAGTTCCTCATTGTATTAAAATGCCCCATAAGTTCTCATGTTGTATTATGTATGATACAACATTTAGTTATGCAGTAGTTTAAAATCATAATGCTGCATCCGCACCACCGCCTCCGCCAGGGCCCAGCTCCGCCGCCGCCGTCTGCTATCGCCGCATTCCGGATTCCGGTCAATTTTCGCCGGAATCCGATCAATTTTCACCGGAATCCGGCAATTTTGGCCGGAACCCGGCCGCCGATCGCCGGAATCCGGTCATCGGAGGTCGGAATCTGGTCGTCGGTCCATGGGCTTCGGACTCCGGTCACCGGCGGCCGCCGGAATGCAGTATTATGGTCTTAATTGATGTTGTATTTTCAAAACATAATACAACATCATAATACAACATGGGGAAGGAACTTATCGGGCATTATGAATTTTTTTTAGAACTTATCGGGTATATTCCCTATATTAAAAGGAGAAAAAATTACAAGGCAACGAGGACAAGGTGTCCTCAAGAAAGCAAATTAAAAATAAAATAAAAGGCTGAAAAGAAAAAAATACAAAGAAAACTATCTGAACTACCAAATCCAAACTGATGCAAAACCGCACTCCAAGCTACTAACAATGCAGGAAGAGGTGGTCCTATGATGCTCAAACTTGGGTACAAGTGTCGGACACAGATATGGATCCACAGGGCCGTTCCTAGACTTTTGTGGGCCCCGGGCGAAATCAGATGAAGAGACCCCTAATTAATCGGACATTTTTACGATACTCAAATGCTAGATGTTTTTACATAGATAAAACAGAAGTAAAGTTACTAGGTTTATATCCAAAACAACAAGATCATTAAAAGAACAAGAACAAAAATCATTTATGCAACAATTAAGCATCCCAAAATCTGAAGAAGATCTTTGTTTTTGATAGCTGAACCATGTTGAACTCCAATAAAATCAAACCTTTATGCAAAACTCGTATGGGACCTTTTTAACTAAAATATCTCTCGCCTTATTGTCAAATTATCCCAATTTCTCGGATCAAAAATATCTAATGTAAGATTTTGAGAATCATCAATTTCTGCATTTTCTATGTTGGATACATGGGGTATATCACACTCATTTAAATTAGCCACGTCCTCATGAATATGATTGTCTTTACCTAGGTTTTCATTATGTTGCTCAAGATCATTACCCACACCCAATTCATCAGAATTATTTTCTTCTTTTAAAAACAAATTTATCAATAGCCCCCTTTTGTGAAGCATTAAATTGCTCAAGCAACTTTTCTTTTTTTTCTTTTCTCACAACCAGATGGCTGTTTTTTTGGAAACATTATCAAATAAAATTAAACACAATTGTAATACAAAAAGAACATCAACACCTGAATTCTTGTAAGATGAAGTCTTGTGACGGATGATGAAATTGGATAGTAAGTAGAACAATCAAACTTAATTCATGATCCTGCATCCGAACATGATAAATAAACAATTAGACAAAAAATATAAGGAAAAAAAATCCCTAAATAAGCAAAATCCAGAGTAAAGAAACAAAAAGGCAAACCCTAATCTTTATTTTTTTACATTACCAGTTAATTTAACCCTTCGGCGAAAGAGGGAAGTGCTGAAAGAAAGCCGAATTGATTCACCGTTCACGGCCGAAAAGAGCGATCCAAGACTAGGAGCAGGGCCGGCCGAAAAGAGCATTTCAAGGAAGAAATTAAGAGACAGTGGGAGGAGGAGATCTGATGAAGATTGAAGGGCTTGAATAATTATGATAGATTTAGGAGCTTTGTGTGCAAAATACAAGGGAAAAAAATTAAGAGACCTACGCAGAATACTAACAGACTTACAGACAGTTATTTTCCCAAATTATGTGTAATTAACAAACAAATAAATATTTAATATAGTTATAAAAAACATATACATACCATATACACTATAGCCTATTTAAGAATGGGCCCCTTACCACTAAGGGCCCCGGGCTGTTGCCCTCACTGACCCCCCTCCCCTTGGGCCGGCCCTGTGGATCCAAGTCGGATCCTGCAAATCTTAAAACCAAGGACTCGGGGACACGTTTTTAGAAGGATCCGAATTTCAAATTCGGACTCGGCATGTCACAACACATAAATATTAATCACTTCCAAATCCATTAATTCTATTTTGTCAAAAAATAAAAATATTTTCTTCATATTTGATATATCTACGAGGGAAATTCAATCTACATCACAGACTCCAGCAACTAGGGGTGGACATGGTTTGGTTTGGTTCGGTTTGGAAGTAATTTGGAGACCAAACCGCTAGTACTCGGTTTGGGAAAATCCCAAACCAAACCGAACCATAGAATATTTCAAACCAAACCAAACCAAACCACCTCGGTTTGGTTTGGTTCGGTCTCAAACCACGGTTTCATAAACGGTTCAAATCGTGGTCCGAACTGCGGTCTAGACCGCTATCCTAACTACAAACCTGTCCAACTAAAAGCGTTGCTCTTTACATATTTTTTTTATCAAACTAGCAATCATATATATTAAACATAAAACACAAATACTACTATCCAAATAGGAATGAGTTTTAGTAAACTGAAAGTTCATTGTTCTAACACGTACAACAAAAGAAACCATCTCAAAATAAATTACAAGACATTGTCTAAAATAAAGATATAAAATTACAAATTCAAGATTCACGGTTCCAAACCGCGGTTCGGTCTGAATCGGTTTGGTTCGGTTCGGTTTGGTTCGGTTTTGAGGTTCCAGACTGCGAGCTGAACCGAACCACACGGTTTATTAAATTTTCAAACCAAGCTAAACCATTTATAGAAAAAAACCAAACCAAACTGCGTGGTTTGGTTCGGTTCGGTCTCAAATCGCGGTTTGAACCGAACCATGTCCACCCCTACCAGCAACGATCCTTCATTACGATCGTTTTCGCTCCACCACTTCGTCCTTGCCTTATTTTTGACCTCCACCTCCTTTTTGAAGACGCCTATTTTTTCTTTTTATTTTAGAATTTTATTATCTAGTTTTCTAATTCTTTTACTTCTCCTTTTCCTTTCTAATTTATTTTAGGTTTAAATTAGTTTACCCTATAAATCGTAGATTAGGTTTATTGTACTCCCTCCGTTCCTAAATGTTTGTCTCATTTGACTTTTTTATTGAACTTTGACCACAAATTTATGAGAGATTAATCATATTCATGAAATTCTAAAAGTTGTTGTTGATAATATTATTAATGGTGAATCAATAGGAATTTTTAGAATTTCATGAACATAATTAAATTGTCATATATTTGTGGTCAAAGTTCAACTAAAAAGTCAAATGGGACAAACATTTAGGGACGGAGGGAGTATTATTTATCAACCATTTAGCTAGTAAATATTTTGTAGTATTTGCAAGGTTGGAGAAATTGGTTCTTTATCTATGAAAAACTAATTTCACCAACTACGAATTGAAGGTAACTTATATTAAACTTATTTTCAATAGTATTTAATTCTCACTAGTCAATATAATTGTTGGTTTATCACAAGTATGTATTATTCTTTTTAATACTTTTTATGTTTTCAATAGTTCTAGCGGATATTGTTGCATAAATAGATTGTCATCGGGTGTAAGTAGGACGGGTTAATTGTATATAGTCATCTTGTTGATAATTAGATCTTGTTGAGAGGCTAGGGCCCAATATTGGATTCAAGTTCATTATATTCTTTTGTCCTTAATGAGTTCTTTTGATATTGTGTGAATTTAGGAGAAAACACAATACAAGTAGATCACTAAAGTCCCAACCTGAGAATGTGTAGCTTTTACAATAGTGAATGAACACCACAATAATTTGACATAGTACCAAATTGATCATAGGGGAGATAATTGTGGATCCATATTTCGCTAAATCTATCATTTATATGCTAGTTAGTGTTGATCACTTATCTTATATTATTATTGTTTATTATATTAATTTTTAAATAGTTAAATAGCTTAATTAACTAAACTATACAAATGACTAAAAAAAGAGTAACTCTTGTGAAAAACTAGTTTTTTTCAAAATATTATAAAAAAAAATTAATTTTCAGAACCGTTCATCACTCTTATTAGTTAGACTTGGTACTTTAAAACTAGTTTTTTTCTTATGTTACAAAAAAAAAATAGTTTTTTTACAAGATTTTGGCCTAAAAAAATGAGTTTTTTCTAATTTATTTTCATTAATTGATTCTAAAATATCATGTATACCCTTCAAAGTATGCATAAATTACAATTTCTGTTTTTATGATTATATTCATATATTTATCAACCATGTAGCTAGTAAATATTTTGTAGGATTTGCAAGGTTGGAGGAATTGGTTCTTTGTATATGAAGAACTAATTCCATCGCGAATTGATCGTGAATTGAAGGTAATTTTTATTAAACCTATGTTTCAATAGTATATAATTCTTGCTAGTCAATATAATTGTTGTTTTATCACATATGTGTATTATTCTTTCTAATATTTTTTATGTTTTCAATAGTTCTAGCGGATATTGTTTCCTAAATAGATTGCCATTGGGGGTAAGTAATTGCGCTAGGGCGGTTTAATTATATATAGCCATTTTGTTGATAATTGGATCTTGTTGAGAGGCTAGGGCCCGATATTAGATTCAAGTTCATTATACTCCCTCCGTCCTAATAAAAGCTTCACCAATTACCCAAAAGGGCGTCCCGTTAGAAGCTTCATCTTTCCTTTTTTGGACATAAAATATTATTATTTCCTCCACTCATTCTCTCTCCTACATTATTTTAATACTCACAACACCATTATAATTTATTATTTCCTCCACTAATTCTCTCTCCTATTTTCAAATTACACTCACAACATTTTTTTTCCCTCCCATTACCATAATTCCCGTGCCCAAAGAAAATGGTGAAGCAATTGGTGGGACGGAGGGAGTATTATTTTATGCTTAATTGGTTATTTTGATTTTATGTGAACTAGTATTGCACCCATGCGTTACATGGTATAAGCAAATTTTTGTTATATTAACATATTTTATTTAAATGATGTTATATAATTATATTATATTAATTATGAGTCCAAAATAATTTAAAATGAAAATAATATATAAAGTAAGTTTTAGGAAAAACATGTTTCTCCATAAGTTATAAAAAGCCCACTTTCATCCTTAAAAATATCGAGTTTAAACCATAAAACATTGAGTTTAGGCCTTAAAATACCTAGAAAATAAAATAGTGAGTTTAGACGTTAAAACAGTGAGTTTAAGCTAGAAAATAAAATAGCGAGTATAGGCCTTAAAACAGTGAGTTTAGGCTTTAAAACACCAAGTCGATATATTTAAAAACATGATTTTTTATAACTTATGGAGAAACAGGTCTTCCCCAAAATTTTCTGTAATTTATAATAAAAAGTTAAAACTAATACCCAGTTTAACCAACACAATTAATATTATAAATTTGAAAGCTTTTTGTACACACATATTTCGTTATATGAGAAACTTTAGTGATTATTTCAATAGAAATTGTTATTTTAAAATATTTTCCTTAAATGATTTATTTTACTACTTTGTAATTTTACTATTCATTATATAATTGTAAAATTGAATATTTAGAATAGCAAGCGTATTTATGCATCTTTGCTAAAATAAATATTTTTAAAATATCCCTAAATCAAAAGTTTGATATTCATTTATTTTTTATTCTAAAAGGACAATTCATTTAAATTTGAAGTATTAACTTTGAAAAAGAAGATAAATATTCTTATTATTCACTTTTAAACATTTAATTTAAGATAATAAAAAAAATAGTGAAATTTTTTTAGTAAAAACGTTTATAACAAAGCTTTTTATAAAAAAGATAATTTTAAAACAAAAATTTCTTACATTGTAGTTTATTAAGAAACAAAGTAGTAATGATTAAAACAAAATCATCTACTTAGTCAACGTATTTAGTAGCCTTATTATGACAACAATTGTATCGACTTTTGATTCTATTTATAATTTGTATAATTTTGATATAATTAAATAAAAAAAATCAAAATTAACAAATACAGTTAAAACTAATGTAACAATTTATTCAATTTTTTGTGAAATAAACTCTCTAAAAAAATAAATCTTAAATCAACACGAAATAATGGCTCATTCGTCGAAAAGTGCATGACACCTAAAAGTTAGCAAAGTCTTTTATGTATTAATATTTTCATCTATATACTGTGGGAGATCAATAAAACCTGTAAAATAGTAAATAAAATAATAAGAAATAAAATAAACATGAAATAATAAAATTTCATCTATATAATAATGTGGGGGATCAACAAAAAAGTTCAGGTAGATTTTACTCCCTCCATCCTATTATAAAATACACACTTACTATTTGATCATAAATTAAGGAAAATTGTTTGTGAATTGAGTGTTGTGAGTATGAAAAATGAGATTGGAGAGAAAATGAGTTGTTGTTCTGAGTATAATATTCGAGTCCCATTAATATAAAAAATAATGAAATATTTCCATTTAAAAAAGTATATACTCCCTCCGTCAAACCCAACTTAGGATCAATTTCCATTTTGGGCGTTTTCTCTCCCAACCCCCGCTTGGCGGGGAGCGCTTGACGCATCGGGGTTTGCCCTTTTTATTCACAATACCTCATACACTCATTCTCTACTCTTATTATATTAATATTTCTTAATTCTTGTGTCGTAAGAAAAAATCCTAAAACGGATTAGACGGAGGGAGTAGTTTGTAGTGGGATGCTATGTGAGAAAAGTGTGTAGTTTGTAGTGAGACAAAAGAAGTATATTTTTTAAAATTAAATAAATAATGCCAAAAGTATCCATGTTGATGGTTTTGTTTTTTTTTTTTTGTGAAAAATTCCATATTGATGTTAAAAATAAAAAAAAAAAGGTTGACGATAAGGATAAATAATTGATAAAAAGAATATTGTTAAATTGAATATAAGCTCAATTCTTTTGCAAGATATTTTAGTCTTTTATTTCCAAACATTTATTAGGACAACTTTAAAAAACTTTCAACAATAGCTTTTAGAATTATCACTATTTTGGAGGAAAAATCTTATTTTTGAATGTTAAGCATACCAAAAAACACTATTCTCTTTTTATATATATATAGATTTAGGAAAAAACATAATACAAGTAAATCACTAAAGTCCCAACCTGAGAAGGTGCGGCTTTTACCATAGTGAATGAACACCACAATAATTTGACATAGTACCAAATTGATCATAGGAGAGATAATTGTGAATTCATATTTCGCTAAGTCTATCATTTATTTATATGCTAGTTTATGTTGATCAGTTATCTTATATTATTATTGTTTATCCTTTATTTTATTACTTTTTTAATTGTTAAATAACTTAATTAACTAAAACTATGCAAATGACTAAAAAATGAGTTTTTGCTAATTTATTTTCATTAATTAATTCTAAAATCTCATGTATACCCTTCAAAGTATCCATAAATTACATTTTATGTTTTTATAATTATATTCATATATTTATCAACCATATAGCTAGTAAATATTTTGTAGAATTTGCAAGGTTGGAAGAATTGGTTCTTTGTATATGAAAAACGAATTTTACCAACTACGAATTAGAGATAACTTTTATTTAACTTATATTTCAATAGTATTTAATTCTCCCTAGTCAATATAATTGTTGGTTGAGTAGGTCTGCTGAGAAATGCGTTTCTCCATAACTATGGAGAAACGCGTTTTTAATAGCCAGAAGCTATACATTTGATAACCAGAAGAAAATTTCTGGATATCAGTCTCAAAGGGTTCTGGATATCCAGAAGCTTTGGAACGGATATCCAGAAGCCTTTGGGCGGATATCCGTAAAAATAGATTTGAAGCCAAATCCAAGGCAAAGACCCGAAATTGCTTATTGAAGGTTTTGGATATCCGAAACCTTCAAATGTATATCCAGAAACCATCAAATGAATATCCGTAAACATTTTGAAAGTTTCGGATATCATTTGAAGGTTTCTGATATCACTTTCATAAACTACGGATATCCTTTCAAAGGGTTACGGATATCCGGAACCTTTGAGATTGATATCCGTGGCAACCATGGGACAAGGTCATGGCCAATACAAAAAGTTTCTGGATATCCTTTCAAAAGGTTCTGGATACCCGTAACCCGTTTCTCCATAACTTATGGAGAAACGCGTTTCTCCCTAGATTTTACGTTGTTGGTTTATCACAAGTGTGTATTATTTTTTCTAATACTTTTTTCGTTTTAGATAGTAATAGCGGATATTATTGCATAAATAGATTCTCATTGGGTGTAAGTAATTGCGCTAGGGAAAGTTAATTACATATAACCATCTTGTTGATAATTGGATCTTGTTGATAGGCAAGGACCCGATATAAGATTCAAGTTTATTATATTTTTTTGTGATTAATGAGTTATTTTGATATTGTGTGGATTTAATAAAAAACACAATACAAGTAGATCATTAAAGTCCAACCTGAGATGGTGTGGCTTTTACTATAGTGAATGAACACCACAATAATTTGACATAGTACCAAATTGATTATAGCGGATATAATTGTGAATTCATATTCTTCTAAAGCTATTATTTATATGTTAATTTATGTTGATCACTTATCTTGTATTATTATTGTTTATCTTTTATTTTATTACTTTTTAAACAGTTAAATAACTTGAGGGCAAATTACAAAATAGGGTCTGAAGTTCACGGAGAGGTACCAATTTTGGTCCCGACTTTTCAATTTTAGCAATTTAGAGCCTCGCTTGCCTATTTTTGATAAATTTGGGATTTTTTTTGTAGATTTTCGTACAAAATTCCCGTTAAGTGAACATGTGTGTTGCATGTGAGATTGAGTTAGATTTTTTCGTCATTTCGCGTTCATGGCAATTTATAAAATAGGGCCTGAAGTACATGAAAATGTACCAATTTGGGGCCTGACTTTTCAATTTTAGCAATTTAGGGCTTGGTTTGACTATTTTTAACCAGATTGGGGATTTTTGACGATTTCCGTCCAAAATTCCCATTAAGTAAACATGTGTGCTGCATGCAAGATTGAGTGAGGGTCTATTCGTCATTTCGCGTTCAAGGTATGACTGACTTTTACTCTTTTCAATCCTCCAAATTTTGTCTCCTTTTGCCTTCTTTTCAATCCTCCAATTTTGTCCTCCTTTTTATTCTTTTTTTTTCCGGATCAACCCAAGTATTACTGACTTTGATCTTGCGCCTATATCTATATCATACCATGAAAAATACCCACAATTCGCCTGCAAATTTTTGGTCAAAAATTAGGGCAAATTGGGGTTATAATTACCTACTGATTTCTTTAGGCATTGTAGAAATCTTCGAGTTGAATTCCTTTCCGTTCATGACGCCTGAATTCGCTCGATTTCACCATACTTGCATCTTCCGTTCTTGATCTTCAAGATAGAATCCCCAATTTTATTTGAGAATACTTGACTGAGAATTGGATTCGTTTTGATTAAATGGGGGAAAGCGTGGACATTTTCGTGCCTTATGCAACCGGTCTTGAATGCTAAATGACGAAAAAAAAACTCACTCAATCTCACATGCATGCAGCGCATGTGTACAATTAACGGGGTTTTTGAACGAAAATCGTCAAAAACCCCCCAAATTGCTATAAAAAAATAGTCAAGTCATACCCTAAATTGCTAAAATTGAAAAAAAAAAATCTAGCCCCAAATTGGTACCTCTATGTAGACTTCAGGTCCTATATTGTAATTTTTCCTAAATGCGGAATGACGAAAAAACCCTCGCTCAATCTCACCTGCAGCGCACATGTTCACTTAACGGGGATTTTGAACGAAAATCGTCAAAAAGCCTCAAACTTGTCAAAAATAGTCGAGTCATGTCCTAAATTGTTAAAATTGAAAATTCAGATCCCAAGTCAGTACCTTTTCATGTACTTCAGGTCCTCTGTTGTAATTTTTCCGTAACTTAATTAATTAAAACTACGCAAATGACTCAAAAAAATAAGTTTTTGCTAATTTATTTCCATTATTGATTCTAAAATCTCATGTGTATGCCTTTCAAAGTATCCATAAATTACAATTTCTGATAATATTTATATTTTTATAACATTATTCTTAACGTGTATAATTTAAAATTTAATGTTGTAGATCAGAGCTTTAAAATTTAAAATAACTATTCCAGGTTGCATTTAAAATTTTAAATAATGTCCATAAATTTCAATTTTAAAATTTCAATTTAAATTCTTTTATTTTTATGAGTATTCATATTTATATAAAAAAATTACATTAACGCTTAAAATAATGTATTTTCGGCCGACTCGGGAGTTTTGACGAAATCCAAAAACTTGTAAAAAACGCGTTTTTTTTAAGCTTACAAAAAAACGTGTTTTTAAACACATCGTCTCTCTCTCTCTCTCTCAAACTCTCTCTCTCTAGACGCAATGCGTCCACACCACCGGCTCTCTCTCTAGTCGTCGTCTTCCCCACCCCTCCATCATCTAACCACCAAATCTAACCCTAAAAATTCAAAAAACCCAAATTTAACCCTAGATTCAACCCCCAAAACCGTCTGGCGAAGTCTCAGAAGTTAATCGAGCATGGGCTACGAATTCGAACTTGTTTCTCCCAATGGAGATTTCCCCAGGAAGAAGAGAAGTAATGGCTACCGGAATCGCTGTAGCTTTGGAAACCGAGGTAGGAGGCGATCAAGACAACCAAGAACAGAGCCCAGAGGAACATGGTGCCGGTGGAGACGTTACAGCGGTGGAAAGTACGATTCATGGTGTGTGAACGGTCAATCTTGAATTTCCCCGGCGTTGATGGAAGAAACAATTGCTCCTCTAATGACGGAGTGTGTGCTCTGTTTTGGGCAATTTACACCACCAGGTATTTGAGAAGTATGGGGATCGGTTCAATGCATTTGTCGCCTTCCTCTTGCTCCAGTTCTTCTACCAAAATCAAGTGCCAGTTGGTGTATAATAGAGTTGTTGGGGACGGATTTTTCATTATATGTATATGGTTGGCATCTTAAGCAGGTCAACATGTCAAGACGCCTCAGTATCCTGATCTCTACAACTTGACCTCTACAACTTGACCTCCACAACTTGGTCTACAACTTGGTCCACAAGTTGACTTTTTACAAGTTGACTTTTTACAAGTTGACTTTACATGTTGAGTTCACATCTTGGACCGACATCTTGGCTCAACGTCTTCATCAACATCTTGAAGCCGGACCAACTTGGGAGCGATTTATGCGGTTCCTATTTTTAGGAGATACTTGCGCACTCATAGAAGACCAATTCAACCACGACTCTTCTGACCATCATCAACAGTCATGCCGAAATCTTCTCTCAAGAACTCCGTCATGCCTAGTTTTTAGGGATTTGATTATTATCTTTTATTTTACCCTTATTATAAATAGGGTATGGAGATTATGAAAAACACACGTAATTTCACACACTCACACTCTTGTAATCTCTCTCCATACTTCCGAGCTTGTAACTCACCGATCATAGTAAAACTTTGGTCGAGGTAGGTTCCAAAACCTCCCGAGGGTTTTATGGCGAACGAGTTGTCAAGGGCTTTCCTCGTCAAAATCCTTTGTCATTTTCATTTTGATTACACACAAATCTATATTCCAATTCACCCAATTCTTTCCTTGAAATATTTGGTTATTTACAATCACTTGTCGAAATTTGACCAAAACAATTTGGCGCCGTTCATGGGAACTTTGGTTTTTTAGATTTGTTTAGAACATCAAAATGGTCAATCCAACTTCCGGTCAGGTAACCTCGGTAACCTCCCGCGCGTAAAGGTGGCGAGGGGGCAGCACGAGATGCGCCTCGAGAGATGACCGCACGAAATCAATCTTGGTTTCGTGACTAATATGGCGAACCATGTTGAATAGGAATAAGCGAATGGATGCTCGCCAGGATACCAATACTATGATTTTCAATGCAATTGAGAATGTGCGAAGGAATCAAGTTGAGCCTCGAGTTGTAACTCCATTATCGCCGTTATTTCCTAGAACTCTTTTTGGTGCGAGTCTTGGGGGCAATCTTGGGAGGCGTCCTGGGCGAGTGCGATGCGATCGTACAAGCTGTGACAACTAGTCAAGTTGCCCAACATGGTCACACCTTCGCATTCACCCAACCTGTGCCAACGTCTTGCTATACTTGTGCCACTCCGTCTTTAGGACAAACAGGGGAGTTTTTATAATGCATTTGATCACTCTTCTTCTCAATTTTATGCTAACACTTTTTGCGAGGAAAGTCAAGTTGCTAGAGAGTTGCAGCGGATCAAAGAGATGATTAGAATGTGCCAGTTACCTTGCCTTATCATCAAGCTTCTCCAACTTGTTATAATGAGTCTCGCTTTGTTCCGGCGATAGCCAACATGGAGATCCCGAAGAGATTTGCGTGCCCCAGCGTGAAGAAGTACGACGGAGCACAGATCCGATGGAGCATGTGCTATACCAAGAATTAATGGACATTATCAGCATTCCTTCAATCTTCAAAGAAGCTGTCTTTGTAGGGGCTTTGGTTCCACCTTGCTCGGACGACTTTGAAATGGCTAACCCGGCCTATCCCTAAACTCTATATCATCTTATTCTCAATTAGTCGATATGTTTGTGAATCAATTTTCATGTAATAGAGCTTTTGAGAAACTAACTAGTGACCTCTACGGGGTGGTGCAACAACCTGACGAAAGCTTGAAAGACTATTTGAACGGGTTCAACAAAGAGGCGATGACTATCCCCCAGCTTGAACATGTCATGACCACCGAGGCATTGATTGGGTCAGAAGAAGCGGATCACCTTATTATGACGAATTGAGTCATGACTCCATGCAAGAGACTTGAAGATGTCGGGACGAGAGCTGTTAAATTCATCGGGCTGGAAGAAGATAAGCTCGTAGTCCTAAAATAACCACAATGAGGCTGACGCGTAGGAAAAGATGACCACCATCTTCAACATGTCAAAATGTTAGCAAAACGGTACCTCAAGTTGTATTCCATGTAAGTTGTCATTTTTTCATAAAAGCCAACTCCGAAACGGTATGATTTAGATTTTGTCAAGTCATTTATTTATGTTTGTCAATTCTCATGTTATGCTAAAAATTCTGCTCGACTTAAGCATCGGAGGGGTAAAGCTAACACCCGATCCTAACATGAATTTGTTTTGCAAGGTGTCTGACTTGAACAGGAACGGCTTAGGCTCAACATGTTGACACGCCGGTACGGGCGATACATGTTGAGACCTAAGTTGGAGCAGTGTCAAACATGTTGACACGCCGGTGCGGGCGTACATGTTTGAACACTGGGAAGAAAGGCTCGGCATGTTGACACGCCGCACGGCCGATACATGTTGAGACCTAAACTGGAGCAGTCAAACATGTTGACACGCCAGACGGGCCGATACATGTTTGGACTGAAGAAGAATTTCAACATGTTGACACGCCGGTCTGAGTGATACATGTTGAAACTTTAAATGGGAGAGGGATAGGACATGTTGACACGCCAGGACGGCTGATACTTGTTCTATTTCTTCAAACGAATTAAGGTTTCGACACCTTCGTCTGGGCGCACGTTTTCACACTTATTCAAGTTGTGAACTATTGGTTGTAACATTAACATGTTACCAAACGAATTAAGGTTCCGACACCTTCGCTTGGGCGCACGTTTTCACACTTATTCAAGTTGTGAACTATTGGTTGTAACATTAACATGTTACCAAACGAATTAAGGTTCCGACACCTTCGCCTGGGCGCACGTTTTCACACTTATTCAAGTTGTGAACTATTGGTTGTAACATTTTCATGTTACCTACGGTTTATAACATTTACATGTTATCTAAAGAACAAACAAAGTGTCTCTCAAAGACATGCCAAATCAAATTTAAAAATTTTGAGGACCAACCCTCATCTAACATTCCAAATTTCAAACACCTTAAACTAATGTTTCTTAAAGCTTTATCTTGGTTTCTATCAAGGACTTAGAAGCATCATTCAAGGCGTTCGACAACTCTTTGGCGTAATCAACCGCTTCCTTAATGTCGATGGGGAGAGTAGCGGTTTTAAAATTCCTTGAATCTCCAGGTTTTCTCCGATTCAAGAAATTTTGGGGGCAAATTGTTGGGGATGGATTTTTCATTATATGTATATGGTTGGCATCTTAAGCAGGTCAACATGTCAAGACGCCTCAGTATCCTGATCTCTACAACTTGACCTCTACAACTTGACCTCCACAACTTGGTCTACAACTTGGTCCACAAGTTGACTTTTTACAAGTTGACTTTTTACAAGTTGACTTTACATGTTGAGTTCACATCTTGGACCGACATCTTGGCTCAACGTCTTCATCAACATCTTGAAGCCGGACCAACTTGGGAGCAGTTTTGCGGTTCCTATTTTTTAGGAGATACTTGTGCACTCATAGAAGACCAATTCAACCACGACTCTTCACCAACCATCATCAACAGTCATGCCCGAAATCTTCTCCTCAGCAACTCCATCATGCCTAGTTTTTAGGGATTTGATTATTATCTTTTTATTTTACCCTTATTATAAATAGGGGTATGGAGATTATGAAAAACACATGTAATTTCACACACTCACACTCTTGTAATCTCTCTCCATACTTCCGAGCTTGTAACTCACCGATCATAGTAAAACTTTGGTCGAGGTAGGTTCCAAAACCTCCCGAGGTTTTATCTTGCCGTGAACGAGTTGTTCAAGGGCTTTCCTCGTCAAAATCCTTTGTCATTTTCATTTTGATTACACACAAATCTATATTCCAATTCACCCAATTCTTTCCTTGAAATATTTGGTTATTTACAATCACTTGTCGAAATTTGACCAAAACAAGAGTGCCAGTTGGTGTATAATAGAGTGCCAGTTAGTGTATAATAAAGTGCCAGTTAGTATGTAATTGAGTGTCAATGCATTTGTCGAGTGTCAGTGCGTGTGTTTTTAACTGCCAGTGCATTTATTTATGAATGTCAGTGCTTATTTTTTGAGAGCCAGCAAAAATTATTACCAGTGTTTTTGAGTGCCAGTGTATGTGTTTTTGAGTGCCAGTGCATGTGTTTTTGAATGTCAGTGCATGTGTTTTGAATGCCAGTGCTTGTGTTTTTGAGAGCCAGCAAAAATGTTAGTGTAACAAAGTGTCAGTGTTAGTGTAACAGAGTGCCAGTGTGAAGAGTGCCAGTTCATGTATATAAAAGTGCCCGTGTAAAAAATGTCAGTGCCAGTTTAACAAAGTGCCAATGCCAGTTTACACTGACACTTTGTTAAACTGGTACTGACACTTTTTTCACTGACACTTTGTTACACATGCACTGGCACTTTGTCACACTGGCACTTTGTTAAACTGGAACTGGCACATACGGGGAAACACAATACACGTTTTTTCTAAGTGCCAAAAAAAACGCGTTTTTTATAAGACCAACTCTTGACGAAAATTGTTTAAAAACTTGTCAAGTCCCCATTTCAAACACGTTATCAAAAAATTAGTTAATTTAAAACTGATTTTATTTATGGAATGTTAAGTAAAATTAGTTGGAGGTCTGATAGTTAGGGAGGTAAGTAACTTTGAAAAAATCATGTCCTAATTATGATATGGTCCATGGAGGTCTTCTGAGTAACTTTGAAAAAATCATGTCCTAATTAAATAATTTGTTTAGTACCAGGGACCTTAGGGTCACTACCCCAATACGTTATCACGTTCTATGAAGAGGAAAACGACCAACTTGTTGGTTTCTCCTTGAGAAGATTGACGGATTCCTTCCAACTCTAAAATTTGGTCGGCGCGTAGACCGGGAAATTGAAATCAGCGGCCGTTAAAATTTTGATTTTGGCTATCAACGACGACGAACTTGTGGATTGGATTGGGGCCAAGGATGCTTTAAAACCAATCCACAAGAGCTTCACAAAACGCTGAACACAATTTGGATTCCAATCTAGTGTAAATGGGGAACGTGTTCGTGAAGAAACCCAAGATTACAGAAGTGGATCGAGCAATTCTGTCTCTCAAGACTCAAAGGCGTAAACTTGCCCAATATCAGCAGCAGGTACCCTTCCCCCTTTATTGTAATTAATGGAATTTTTCAATTTTGTATGATTAAGCTTTCGACTTGCCAATTAGGGTTAATGTTGTGCATGAATTTATTATTGAGGCTCTTTAGGAATGGAATGATCTTAAAAAACTTGTAATGGATACTCTTGTCATGATTATAGTTGACCTCAATCGCCCATTTCTGCTTGAATTCAATTTTGCATCCGGGAATGAGATTTTAGAGTAAAGTAGAATAGAGTTTCCTAAAAGAATAGTTTCGAATAGCCAGGCGTATGTAGAGTTACATGGAGGGCTTTTGGGACTTGTAAAAAGTTAGGGCTGCTGATATCTTCCACTGCTCTAAGTCGATTATTCCTCAATGGGTCTTGTACAAATGAGACTCAACCTCAGTTAGAAGGGGTCGGAGTAGTTCTCACACCGTTTTCTTTTGTTTCATTGGGCTCATTTTGGAAATCCTTCTCATCCCTTGTCTCTGTTGTCACTTGTTAAGCTAGAATTCCATTTACGGTGATACTTGTGATATCCTGAAAGCTTAAAGACCCAACAAGAAGATCTCTCCTAACTGGCTAGGATGTGAAACGGTCCTTCGAAAAATAAATCCCATTACTATCTATTTGTTCACTGTAGAGGGGTGAAATTCCTTATGAATAAGTTGTTTTGGGGTGTCTGGCAAAGTATAAGTGATCCCATATTTCATTTTCTTTGTTTCTCCAGTTGCATGTTAGAGCCTTTGGCAGGGGCACTGATCCTGGCCTATTGTAGCAGTGTGGGATGTTGTGCATCGGTGTACTTGGACGAACATGAGTGCTAGAATTTTCAGGATACGGATCTTGCTTGGATCTTCTTTGGGATAGAGTGGCATATGTGGCATCTCTAAACTCTCATTTACTTGGCCAGTGGCGCGGTCGGGGACTGCCTATTTCCTGTATGATGCGGGATTGGAGTTGTTTATATTTTGCTTTGTGGCATTTTATTCTGCTACGATGGAGTTTACATCCATTTCCATAGCTTTTTTCTTCATCGTTTTTTTTTTCCTTTTCAAAAATACCACAAACTGAACTCAACTCAGCCATAGTCGGAACCACTTGAGGCCAATCTGCAATATTTTGGCCTCCAAAGCGAAAGTGGAATGTCGGTGTATTTGGAGCACTCCCTTCTTTGGATTTGACGTGATTTTCTTTCTAGCTTCTCTGTAAGTACTGATGTGGATACTTCTTAGATTGTTTCAATCACATATATTATTATTAATCTGAATTTCGAAAGCAGGGATTGTAGGGACTTTTCGGTTCCTCAATTAATTTTTCATGTCATTCTCTGTAGAGTACTGTTAAGGATGTAAAAGATTCTCATGGCTATCTCATGGAAAACCCTGATTTTGTAAGGAATGACAGCTTCACTTTTCGTGAAGGGTTACTCTAGACCTGGTACTAGGCATAGTGGTAGTTCCTTATACTGGATCTTTAGGAAGTGTTGTAGAGCTATGGTGGTGGATTGGAGTGGACTCGAGTTCGGCACATCACTTGTTCAATCTAGCCTTCCACACACACACACTCACAACATAATAAATAAATAATCTTAAGTTCTTAGGAAATGTGGACTTCCTGGGAGGTTTACAGAATGGCTTGTAATGGGAATTATTTTGTGTCTTATTGGTATTTATCAGTCCCTGACCATGTAATCTACGTTGCACATACATTTTTGCATACTTGGAAGGTAAATTCCAGTACTGATAAGTTATGATTTTTATAATTTATTTAATTCCATGATCTGGACATGTAGCACTGAATGTGATTTTTAGGGTGGCTAGAGTGTAGAAGCATATCAAGAGTTTTATGCAATCAAATGTTATATTCACCGAGTTGAAGGAAAACTAATATAATGCCGCCTTTTGGACTAAAACTGAATTAAGAAGCCAGGTCGTCAATATATTAGATGACTCTAGCCGAGGTGAGTATATTAAAAGGATCTTTGGTGAAACTATGAGAAAAGAAATGAAGCATATATGCTTCCGATCATTTTAAGTGCTTCCTGTAGGAGACAAAATGAGGATGTTGCTTAAGATGGATTGCACTCTTGGATTGTAGAATAAAAAAGCTCCCTGCATAGTAGAGTGATCATCATCTTTTGTGGAAAAAAAATTGATGTCTTTAGCTTCTCTTTGGACATATGGTAATGGTGCTTTCAAAGGTTTATCATTAAATGATTTGAAGAGTGGGTTGCTGCTATTTCCTAGTTTAGTTTTTATGTAATTTTCTCTTTTTTCATTATTGATGGACACCTAGTCCATCTTTTTGTACTTTGAATCTTTTTAATACAATCTCTTTTCTTATATAAAAAAAAAAAAAGTAAAAAGGATAAAACCTACTGTAAGTGAACATGAACTCTTGCTTTGGATATCCTTTATTTGAAAGGCAAAAAAAGACTTATTGCAATGACTCCAAGTTGTTGAAACCAAGGCCTGGTGCTAAGTGTTGGGTACATATTGTTGGTATGTTCAGCTACATTATTCTAATTTTGGCTCATTAAATTCAAATAATCCTCAAGCTAAAACACAAACTTAGTGAAGCCAATAGAGCTTAGTGCATGTGGTTGCAGAAGAGAAACTGAAATATTCCTAGCAAGTATTTTCGGTTTGGTGAGTTCTTGCAGATGTAAAGACAAAAGACCGTAGATCAGGAAAGAGTTGCATTATAATCGACTTTGATTATATGGAGCTTTCTTCTAAAGTTTTGCTTTCTCTATTTTCAAGCCCCTTTTTTGACCTGTTTATGCCATATAGTATATTTTTCTATAAAATAAGATGAGTTGATTATTGCATGTGCTATGTGTTATTCATTCATTTGTAATCTATTTCATTCAGCTCGATGCTGTTATTGAAGCTGAAAAGCAAGCTGCTAAAGATTTGCTCCGTGAGAAGAAAAAAGAAAGGGCGTTGTTAGCGTTGAGAAAGAAGAAGGTTCAAGAAGACTTATTGAAACAAGTCGATGCCTGGCTTGTTAATGTTGAGCAGCAAGTAAGTACTTTAGGTTCATCAAATATTTGAATTCATCCTTTCCTTTCCCTTCTTTTTTTTTTTTCTTACTCTTTTTGCTCCCACTCTCCTATATACACCTTTTCCTTTTAGTATGTATCTTTAGACTGTATGAGAACTTCAATTGTGCGTTCTGATTTAGTTGGCAGATATCGAGTTGGCAAGCAAGCAGAAGGCTGTTTTTGAGAGTTTGAAAGCCGGAAATAATGCGATGAAGGCATTACAAGGAGAAATTAACTTGGATGATGTGCAGAAACTGATGGATGATACTGCCGAAGCAAAGGCTTATCAAGAGGTTAGTTTGACTTTTGCTTATTTTTCGCTTAGGAGTTTTTTCTTTTCTATTAGTATGACTCAGGGTAAACATATAACTATCTTCTGTTATGGGACTACATCGTCAAGTATTTTACACAATGTCCCTATTCTCCCAGCACTTCAGGTTGTTGGGTCAAGGTTAGATAAATGTGCTTAAATATTGGTTACTTGTGGATAAATTGATAGGCATATCAACACTTGCAGGTTCAGAACTTTTGTCGTTTTGATAAACTCTTGTGTTACCTCCCTGATGAGCCTCAGAAGAATTTATATAGTAATTGATCATGTAAGAATATCATATGATATCTGCATTATGAAAAGTTGATCCCTCATTCTTCTTATTTATTTATTTATTTATTTATTTATTTATTACGGCCTACAGAATCTGCTTTTTTTCTCTATTTTTGTTGGGAAAAAATTATTTGAAGGAAATAAACTCCAAAGAGTAGAGGACAAGATGTCCTCCAACGCCAAATAAAAAGAGAAAGAAATATGAAAAATACAAAGCAAACCAACAAACTACATGAGCTAAACTAATGTAAAACAGCTCTCCAATCTCTACACAAGTCTGTCATAGATAAACCTCGAAAAGCTCCCAAAGCAAAGGCCCATAAAGAATCTGCATCTTTTTTGTTAGTACTTTGGAACTATAGTGTAGTTCCTGCTGGTTGCAAGTTCTGGTGTTCACATACTTGATCAATTCATTTCTTTGCAGCCCTCTCTTCCCCTTATTTTGAGATAGCTTGTATGCTTTGGCTTTAACGTGTAATGTACCTTCTTTGTGTACTTTTTGTGCTTGAAGGAAATTGATGCAATCTTGGGAGAGAAGCTGTCAGCGGAAGACGAAGAGGACGTTCTAGCTGAGTTTGAAAACCTGGAATCTCAGGTATATGGTTGTACCCTTAAGCTTCACTGCTTTCGTCCCGGACAAATGCTTTGTACGGCTTTAACAAAATTGATCCTTCTCTACTTGTTTTCGTTGTGTCATATCTGCTTGTTAGCATTTGGTATCATCTGTATTGTGCTTTAATCATAATGAGCTCTCAAGTTTTGGGTTTGTGACTACGTAGAATCAAGTCCTCGATCTATTTTACATGGACTATTCCATTTAGTTAGTACCCTCATGGAGTATTCGGTACTTTATGGATTCAGTACTTTGATCTTTGTCCATGGAGTATTCCTCTGCTGGTCTCCATCATATGACAAGAGTAAGGGTATATTACCAGTTGGCACTGACCGTGGAGAAAAAGGTATTATATTCACAAAGGTTCTGTTATGTTTCTTCGATGGACATAGAATCACGCCCCCTTCCAACCTAACCTTTTCCAAGTTCAATATATTCTATTAGTATTAAGTATATCCAATGTGATAAAGTTATATACTCCCTCCGTCCCAAAATGAATGTCCAATTGAATTTTTTTAGGACATTCATTTTGGAATGTAGGGAGTAAGATTCAAACCATGCACATGTGCAGAGACTGGGGGGGCATTTCATCAATGATTGGTTTCTCAGTGGTTTCTCTTGGGTTTTTTGGGTTTTGTAAACTGTTCTCCTGTGCTTTCTTTTGTTGTCATTGTTATCTTTTGAAGGGCTGTACTTTCCCTTCTTTCCAATAAAATTCTTCTTTTATCAAAAAATAAATAACAATAATAATATAAATAAATAAATAATTAGGTAATATCCACACACATAGATCTATCTTTTTGGACCTTTGTATCCAATTCGTTTGAAATGGGACTCGGTCTATTATTGGAGTCTCCACCTGTTGTCTTTTCCCATTTGGCCTCCTTCCCTTGTGTTTTCTTTTCTCTCTTCTTACTTTTCCTCGGTTATTTTCATCATCTGGTACAATAACCATACCAGAGACAGCATTAGGTTTAATTTCATTTTCAACCACTGTAATTTGGCCCGACTTACATTTTAACCATTATACTTAATTTTTTGCACATTGTTCTATGGGAAATGTTCGCTGCAGCCCTAAAAAGTGAACCCCGTTAGATTATAATGGACAAGTTACTTTATTTATTCACACTTCTACCCCTCCATGTGAAAGTTTAGGTTGGTGGAAGTGTGAATCATTAATTAAAAACTATCCATCATAAATAACAGGGTTATCTTTTGGGGGATTTAGGCGAATATTTTCGAGAAAGTTTGTCTAACCTGTTAACTAATTTACTCGCCTGCTATTTTCTCTCTCATTCAACCAAGTTTAACTAATCTGCTAAAGGTGGGACCTATTAACTAATTTACTCGCCTGCTCTTTTCTCACTTTAACTAATCTGCAAAGGAGGGAAGATTGCACCCTTAGTTATTGCATTATTAGCTGTTCTAGAGACAATCTTTTCATCTGTAATCCATATGCAAAGTCCCCAGCTCTTAAAGAACTTATTTTGTCACCCCTTTGCATATTCTGCTCAACTGGCAAGTATTCATTGTATGTCAAAGCCCTACAAGGCTGTTGCCTAGGCTCAAGCTTAGGCCTGGGGCAAAATTACAAACCACGTCATGGGTTTGATTAGTACATGATGTACTTCCAGCTTTGCCTGGTTTCGTTGGCAAGGGGCAGTTTGTAGCAACCCGAGCCTGAAGACCCGATCCGCTACACAAGCACCATGCACTGACTCACTGAATACAAAGAATCGGAACCCCGGGCAGCGTGGGATTCAAGAGGTGGCTCGTACGGATTCAAGAGTTGGCTCCCACCGACTCTTGCGGTGTAGCACTTTGTTCCGTACAACACTTTGTTCCACACTTCCGGCCGGAACCCGCTCTGATACCATTTGTAACGACCCGAGCCCGAAAACCTAGTCCGCTACATAAGCACCACCTACTGGCCCACTGAGCACAACAATTGGGTCCACTTGGCTTATCACTAACCCACCCAAAAGTCCATGGATATGTTGGTGCTTAATGGTAGTTTGTGGGACTTTAAATACCATTTCACAATCTTATATCCCACCAATGTGGGGTGCTACACAGTTGGTGGAAACCCAAAGAGGTTTTATCTCCATGGTGGCTCCAAAGTGTCCCTTGTGTGGTAAGAGTTTCCTCATAGCGATCGAAAGATAGAAAGATATCCTAAGTGACACCACATGTAAAGTAGCTATAGTGAATTCTCTAACTTCTGATCGAGCAGCCATGATTTGGAAACCAGAGAAAAAACACGCATGCAAGGAGTCAATGAAATAACTTAACGACTTGTGGGTAGTTCAAAGATTGTGCTTGTCTTGGTACTGCTTTGTAGGCGTTTATCCAGTTTTACTGGCATTTGAAGCGGCATTCGCTTCTGTAGTTCTCTGGTTTCATGGTCCATTTTTTTTCCTCTTTAATTTTTTTTTCCAGAATGCATTATTTCTTATTGTGTAGCAATTGTCGCTTATGAAGATTTTTATTTTATTTTTATTTTTTTGGCAGATGAATCTTCAAGATCTACCAGAAGTTCCTTCAAGTTTGCCATCTTCAACTGAAACTGAAGAGAAGTTGGACCTTCCTGATGTACCAACAAAAGCACCTGTTGTTGCAGAAAAAGCTCAAGATACCTCTGCAGGAAACAAAGGTCTCTCTCTCTCTCTCTCCCCCCCTCCTCGAAGCCAACCCGTGTGCCTGGAACTGATTTTTTTTTTTCCTAACAAATACACAGTTATGGAGGAACCTCTACCTGCATAAGGCGAATCAAGTACACAGGTTCTGTTTTTGAAGTTGATATTGGCATTTCACGGAGATGCACTTGATTGTAAATGAACCCCTGGCTGCCAGTATTATCGGCCTGATTTGCAATTTCTTTGTTTGAATCCTGTACAGTTATGCTGTAATGTGTTACGGGGATCCTATCCTACTTATGGATGTATGAATGATCTTTCAGTAGATGCTTTTGCGTGTTTTTCTTTCAGACTTGACATTTCAGAAAAGTCCAGATTTAGAAAGACAAGTTTGGCATCATAACTATCATTAGATGTAAGAAAATATTTACTCATCAACAAATGAGTATTGAATGTAACTTGCTTGGCATTGCAGCTTTTTAAGAGTGTATCTTATCCTTGTTTGTACCTTCATAAAATTGTGAATATATATAAAAGTATATTCACTTATTTAATTCTTAAAAATTGTTATTGATGCACAATGAAAAGTACTATCCGAACGATAATTTCCATGCCATGGGAACGGAAATGTTCAACTTCATGTTTGAACAATCATATTTCACTTTTATATTGACTCCATCTAAACTCATCATCTTCACTGTCATCGGACTTGAGAGAAGTTTCAACTGCAGGAGCAGGAACGTGTTCTGCCTCCATATCCTCCTCAACTTCTTCTTCACCACGCAACTCGGATTTTGCTGCTGCTTCCTGTAGTAATAACAATACAATAAATATATAAATTTGAATGAAAACGTCCACGAGGCAGGCGCTTTGTTCAATTAAAGATAGGGCAGATGTTTCCGAAAGTAATGATGTAAAAACTTTGTGACTTCTCTAAATATTCACAATGTTACTATTTAAGTCAAATCTGTTTAACTGTACATATTAAGATTCTGACATTTTTATTTTTATTTTTATCTTCCAAATCATATAAGCGAGTTCAGCTTTCTCAATCTTTTCCATAGCATGAATGGTCCATGTCACTTTCTTTTTTAAAATTCTTGTTGAAAAACATTCAAGATACTTCCCATGAGAACAGAGGTTGGTTCAAGCGTAAGGCCATCAGGCCTAGGCAATAGGCATATTAGTTTCATGACTAAGGATGCATATTATGCACATGGCAAAATGTTTTGAAGACTACTGTATCTATGCTACATTTTTTTTTTGGTTACATTCGGAAGTATCTATGCTACATGCTGGCTAACTAAATGCATCCTCAATACATATTCACAATACTCAAAACCCAACATCAGAACATTACCGAAGAAACTTAGCAAGGATATATAGGGACATACATTATTCACGTCAGCAGCCACCTCCTCAGCTTCTTCACCTGTCGAATTGGTCGGGTCATCTCTGTTGTCATCCTGCTTCTGGGCAGAAATTTGTTTTAGACGATCAATTACTACTTCAAAATGTGAACTACCTGCAAAACACAAAAAGCAAAAAAGAGTATGTTATTCTCACACACCAAAAAAATAGTTCAAAGCTAAACAGATACTTCATGTGAATGGGTGGGGAATCTGAATTTACTTGTGTGCTACATATGGTTTAACAGGCACATTATTGCTCAAAGTACCTTCGTATTGACAACAAAAAAAGGTAGGAAGGTCATTTCGGGACTGAGGGAGTCGTATTGTTTTAACTATCAAATCCGACATCCAGTGGCAGACCTAGCTTTTACTTTGAGGTAAGTCAATGTTTTTATGGAAGAGTGATAAACATAACAAATCATGTTCAGTGGTCTTATAAGACGAACTTAACCAACATAAAGACGGAAACTTAACTATGCATTCTTTAAAGTTCATAAAGCTGTTTACCAAACAGGACAGGAAATGAAGGGAAAACTTTTACTAAGAAAAAGTTCACCAACATCAATACCAGAGAATCGAGCACACAAACTCAACCAGCTAATGCTAAATATTTAACAGCTGGGCTGCTGAGTTGTCTTTTGTAATCTATGCAAATGCAACATTTTTTTAAGTACTACTTTAATCTAAAAAAAAAAAAAAAACTGAGTGCAAGCATTTGCATGGCCTTGCTCAAGTGTAATAGATCCGCCCATGCTTACTAGGACTAACACTAAAAATTTAAGGGAACTATTGCCCCCTTCTGTGTTGTCCCTGTACAAAAACTCGTAAACAATTGTCTTTGTACTTATAATTGAATGCAATAAGTATTGCCTTTTACTTTCATCCAAATTCAAGTATTATGTGGTCAAATGTTCAAATCATTATACTTCTTTAAAGGAGTAACATAGTCAACAATAATTTCTCTTACAGCCCAATATAATAAGAAGGAAAATGAACAAAGAGACCCATCTGAATTATCTTCCTCAATCACTTCCTTTTTACTTTTTAAAAGAGAATCTACACATGTTCCCATATTCCCCCCATATAGATGACTCGAACTCGGGACCTTTGAATGGCAGCCATTAGCCTACAACCTTCTTGTCAACCTTAATCGCTTCCCACAGCATGATAAATGGCCAACAATGATTAATTAGTGTAGGAGGGTAGTCCTCCAAGCCTTGGAGGACTACCCTTGGAGTCCAAGGGTGAGAAGGAGGAGTAAGAATAGGACAAGCTAGGGAGGAGAGAACAAGTATTGCGGGAGCAACTTAGAACGTGAGTTATTGTAGCTAACCTTGACAAGTGAGCCCGGTATTTATAGGGGTCTGAGCTTGGCGATTCCGTACGATGCACGTGGTAGATAACGTGTGATCCGTACCGCATGTTGGCAACCTTCTATAGGTTAGAATGTACGGATCCATGGAAGGATGTGTGTGTCCCCTGTAGGGACCAGTGCCACAGTTCTCCTTTTTACCCTAGCTAGGCCATGCGTAGTCCCTCAATTGGGCCACGTGACTAACTTCACTATTCTAGTCTTCAATCAATCGATAAAACCTTGATGATTCTCATTAATGCGGTAGAGGGTGTTTCTCCTGACCTTGTTCAATCATGAGAAACCCTTGGACGGATTCCGCTATATATTCTGCGAAAGAGGATTGCACATCCTAATGAATTATAAGTATTATTAGAGAAAGTCTTTGGATCATTCCGCATGTGTGTTGCACAAATGCGGGAGCGATGATCTCACATGCGGGAGCACGTGAGTCAAGGATGCGGATCATACATATCCTACATTAGTCTCTCTGCGCGGGGAAGTTCCGTGGAAGTTTCCCGAGCATATTAATACAATCGCTTTATTTTTTAATCTAGTTTTTTTACATCGCTATTATCATTTATTATTTATTTTGTTCTTATTAATTGCTTTCGTATACATTTGGGGGCATTTCCTTCGTTAAAGTGGATCGGTTGGGGTAATTAAGTTTGGTAAGTGGGGTTGTCTTTTCATATTCCCCACTATAAATAAGAGTACGCCACCATCATTTACTACTTTTCCTTTTTGAGAGGAGATCGTGGATCAATGAAAGGCGGGTAAAACTAGGGTTTCGCGGTGATATTTTTTTTTACTTCATCATCTATTGTGTGTAATCTTTTTTTTGACTTATGTCTCTGAGCGAGAGCGAGAGCGATCGTAGGTGCTCGGAAGAGGGTGTCTGAGGAGGATGAACAGAGTTCTGCTTTTGCAATGATTTCTTCTCCCCAATCTGATGGCTAAGGATTTGACCAACGATGAGGGAATTAAGACTCCAACTCTGGACGGTAAAGTATCAATATGGAATCCGCATGGTTTTGACAACGATGTTGATGTGGAGTTGATAAACACGAAGACTCGTGAGGCCCCTCCGGTTCCTTCCACCAATTTGTTTAGAATGGCTCCCTTCTTTGGTTACGAAGACATGTTTTGGGATGAGGCTACGTCTTGGCCCGGTCCGCACTCTAACCATGGAAAAGTTATGGGTATTGTCCAAGAGTCTTATTTGGATGAAGCCAAGAATGTGGGTCATCGTAAGCTTATACGTTTGAAAGTGGAAAGTGGGGTTTCCCATGGTCTGTTGGCACCATCGTTTGTGGTTCCACTAAGATTGCTCATCGGGTTGATTGGAGCAAGGATATCTTGGAGAATGCGGATTACGTTTCAATTCTCAACAGATGTGGTATATAATTGTGTAAAAGCATGTCAATGTTTAACTGTGGCAAAATGCTTTAATCATTTGTGGATTTTGTTATCTCGCTGGGACAGGGATAAACATACTTTTACTGCGAGTTGGGGTTACCCTTGAAGATGTGGCTGCTTTGTACGGTTTAGAGATTCTTGGGGAGAAACCTTTTGAAAAATTTATGTTTACAGAAGAAGGATCGAGGGTTGAGGCACTGGAAGATATTCGTAAAATCTATATGCGGTGAAGCTTGATGCGGGAAAGAAATTACCCACAGGTCCTTTCTTTTTGGGGAATCTATATGCTCGTTTTGATCATCTTGCGGAAGCCGTGAGTAAATCTATGGGACTGTATTATGTTCATGTATTCCTTCCTCTTCCGTTCCTCCATATGTTTATGCTTGAGCATTTCGAGAGGTTAGGTGTGCGGGAGAAAGTTTATGCGGAGATGGGAGGGGTGTTGGTTCCTCGATCCTGGAATTGAATAAATGTGAAGTTTAATGTTGGGCTTTTAGATCAATTTGATCGTGAGGAAGAGTTTTGCTTTCGTCCTTATGGCAAGATTCCGCAAAATACTATATCGCTGGATTGGTACCGTATCGATGGTTAACATATGGAATTATTTGAATTTAAGGATGGTATTTTGCGAAAGGGTAAAGCAATTTCCCATTCTTGCCAATATTCTCCCGGCAAGCCTTCCTGCACTGACTGAGTTAGATGTTGGGTTTGTGAGGTATAGTCCAGAACGTTGTGCCCTTCAATGCTATATTTGAACTTTAATGACTCTTGCAATAGGTTTTGCTATCCCGGCGGCTTTACTCAAGTTTTAGAGAAAATGGGTGTCAAAGTTGTCCCGGATGAGGTATGGGTAGGTTCGCGTACAAAGCAAGCGAATTTTGAGTTAAGAATTTGAAGCAGATGTGTGTTGTTATGGATGAAGCTCCTAAAGCTCTCAAAGCAAAGGCAGTTTGGCGGAATGATTTTTATCTTAGTTGCAGTAGCTTTGTATACAGTGGTCCTGTTTATTCGTATGTCGTGGAAGGTTCATTGAAACTTCCCGAATTTGGGTGTGTTGCGGAGTGTAAGAGTCATCCTAAACTGTTGTAAAGGTACTCCTCTCTTCTATTCTTCTCCCCTGCCTTCACATTAATTTGAATTCATGTAAATTGTTTTTTTTTTTTTTTTGAAAATGGAGGACAAAAAATGCGGGAAAAGTGAGAGAAGGGAGTTCTACTGGGCGTGAAGAGTAGTGAAGGTGGGCTTATTTCTTCTTCCGCAATGTATCTTGATATTCTCTTCCACTTCCCTTTTAGAGTTTGTCGCTTATTGGTTATTCAGGGGAAGGGGCAAGCTCGTAATGAACCCCGGTAGAGGATGAAGCCGAGGTATATTTGTTTTTCCTCTGTTTTATACTACCCCGCTTTGCTCTTCTGTATATATATATATATTTTTATATAGAAGTGCCTCTTGTTTGATATATAGAAGTGCCTCTTGTTTGATATATAGGATGAAGACGAGTAATGGTTTAAGCGTGGGGGTATTTGATAGGACGGATTTATACTATCTATTTTCTATGTTTTCCGTCCCTATTATTCAAATTATCGAGAAACAATGTAATTCGATGGAGATTTAGAAAGTTCATACCTTGTAATCGAATTCACAATCAAGTCAAGGAGCTCAAGAGCATCATCTATACATCAATGGAAGCCAACAAAGTCGAGTCAATTGTCAAGGATGGTTGGAATCATATCGGGGATCAAATCGAGCCAAAGAGTCAAGAGAAAGCCGAAAATTTTGGCTTAAGGGACGAGTCGTCCCAAGAACAACCAATTATTCCCCATAAGCAGGACGACTGAATCAGAGAGACCGAGGTTGGTCGTCCCTCCATGGACGAGTCGTGCCTCAACGCTCCAGCGGCCAATCTCAGCAAGCGACGGGATTTCGAGAATTTTGGTATTTTTATGTTTTTAATTTATTTTCCTTTTCCTTTTTAGACTAGGTATTTTAGGGAGGAGTATATATACTACCTTTCCAACTTGTTTTAGGTTATCTTTTATCATATCTCTTTACATTAGTTCATAAAACAGTTGAAGCTTTTGATTATTCCATGGAGGGCTAAAATCTCCATAACTTTGGATTAAGGTTCTTTGAACCATTCTTTTTTATGAATTGAGGTTTGTTTTCTCGTCCCCATTATTATCCCTATTTCATAGTTTTACTTGTATTGCTTGATTACTATTGATTTTTAGGGTTTTGAGAAATTGATCAATCTTTTAATCCTTTTAATTGATTATTGCTAGATCTCCCTTCTACCGTGTCGAATTAGGGTTTTCATTGTAGCAATTCATAAATCTTGTATGTGTCATCTTGATTTGTGAATAGGATAAAACTAGATAATTATCTAAGTGAAAGTATATTAGTAATTATTCCCAATCTTAGTTAAATCGAAATCAATTGCTTAATCGAATTTTGACCGTGTCGGCTAAGTTTGTTTATCAATTAGGGTTTTTAGTTGAGCGTGTCGCCGCTATTAACTATTATCAAAGAAAGAAGCAGAGATTGAAATATATCTCGTGATTGGATGAATAGGGGAATAAAGGAAGGGATTTAACCAATGATATTTGGAATTAAAATGGGGATAGAACTATGATCCAAAGTTCTCGTTAAATTTTTGTTTACAACTTTATTATTAACTGCTTTAGTTTAATTACAACAATCAATTCAACAAACCCTCAAACTGGTCTGTGACTATTACATAAACAAATAACCGTTCTTCAGTGGATCGACCCTGGACTTGTCCTTGCTGCAGTTTTGTAGCCGAGTCTTGGTAAGTAATTTGTAGGCGTGCGACTTTAGCCTATCAGTTGCTCATGATAAAGGGCATATTGTGGATTCATGTGGACATATTTTGCCCATATATAGAGTGCAGAGATTGCGGATTTAGGCGATCGAGGCAACCGTGGGGGAGTTGGACATACTGCTGAAGCCAGTTTGAAAGCTTTTGTATTCGGCTAGAATGAGTGCTTTGTATTCGGCTTCATTGTTTGAACATGGAAAAGCTAGTTTGAAATCTTTTGTATGCACTTGCCCTGCGGGGGAAGTAAGGACTATACCTGCCCCACTGTCTTTTGCGGTAGCTAATCCATCGAATTCTAGTATCCACCAACCTTGCACGACATAAACTTTTGCGCTCTCATTCTCCCGGGGGAGCTCCTGACTTGGGGGTTCGTATTCTCCGCTTGGAAAAAGGGACATAAGATCAGCCAAGGTTTGGCTCTTCACGGCTATCGGAGATGTACACTTGATGTCATATTCAGAAAGGATCAGAAACCATTTTGCTGCTCTCCCCACCAACACCGATTTAGACAAAAGAAAACGGATAGGGTCGCAATTTGTAACTATTTCCACGGGGAAGGCCAAGAAATAATGTCGCAATTCCTGTACCACGAAAATCAATGCCTAAGCAAAGCGATGCCTTTCTAACCGGTTGTATCTTGCTTCCGCACCAGCAACTACTCTGCTCAAGTAATATATGGGCTTCTCCCCCTTTTGGTCTTGTGATAATAGGCCTCCGATGGACCTTGTAGTGGAAGTCAAGTAGAGCAATAACGGGAACCGTTTGTGGTGCTATCATGGTGTTGATGGAGCTAAGAACCTGCTTAATCCTTTCGAAGCCTCCTGGTGTCGCGGTTCCCATTTAAAACTTGTTTGTGCTTTTAGCAATTCCATTAAAGGATGTCTTATTTCGCAAGTGCGGAATAAAACGCCTCATCTAAGAAACTTTTCTTTTGTGACCTCGAAGACATATTTCCTTGGGTTTATTTCAATCGATACCTCGTACACCTGATGAATGCATTTCGCATGTCCGACAGGTGGGACGATTCTTTCCGCGACTTTACCACTAAGTCGTCCATATAAAACTCTACGAAGTTGTGGTGCATATCATGAAAATTGGCTGCCATTGTCCGTTGATATGTTGCTCCCGCGCTTTTCAACCCAAACGGCATAACTATGAAGTAGAAGTTACCAAATGGGGTTCTGAAAGCTTTCTTCTCAGCATCCATCGATCCATCTTGTTGATTGTAACCCTTATAACCATCACACACATTGAGTACTCAGCATCCATCGATCCATCTTGTTGATTGTAACCCTTATAACCATCACACACATTGAGTACATTTCATGCCCCGCCGTGGCGTCAATCAAGGCATCAATTGAGGGGAGCAGGAATTCATCTTTAAGACATGTCATGTTGAGGTCACGGAAGTCTTGAGAGATATGTATCTCTTTTGCTTGCTTTTTATTGACTATAGCCATATTGCAAAGCCAAGTTGGATGCTCAATTGGTTGAATGATTCCCGCAGCGATCATGTGTTCTAATTCCGCTTTGATTTGTGTTTCTAATTTAGGCTTATGTACGCGAAAGTGCTGTCTTACGGGTTTTGCTATCGGTTACACGTGAAGCTTATGTGTTACTAGGGTGGTATCCAAACCAATCACTTCGTCGTAGCTCCATGCAAATGCATCTTTGAATTCAGTGAGAAGTGCAATAAATTGCTCATGTTGCTACGGGTTCAAATCATCTGATATTAGGACTGGTCGGTAATCATTTCCTCCCAAGTTTACCTCCCTAAGTTTTTGGGCTTGGAGGCGGGGTTCATCTCTTAGTTCAATAGGTTCATCTCCGATTGTGTCAACAATCTCTCCATCTCCATGTTCGATCACCATGTGACATTCGTGGGGGTCGTCCCCTGCACACTTAGGGAACTCCCCCGCAAACCGTCATAAATTGACGGTGTACATCACCCGTCTATCAAGTATGCAAACCCGCTTGCTAGTTCCCATAGTTATAGTTGACTGATTTGTCTTCCTTTTTGCGGTATCCAATCCAACACTGTCTTTCCCTTGGAATTGTGCGGTAGGTGCATCTGGGGTAATCCGAAGAGAGTTGAAATCTGTCAAACAATCTTTTGCAAATTCTTCATAAACATAGCATCTGCGAAGTGGACTTCCGTCCGCGACAAGGGTCTTAAGGAAGGCTCTAGAACAATTTGTTTGCCTCCGGTGGTTCCTTTTGCGCATTGATGAAGAGTTGAAGGGACAATCTTGTGTTGGTGCAACCAAGATCTCCCGATGAGCACATGATAAGTAGTTTTCACATCGATTGCATGAACCTTCGTCGAAGTCTGCAAGCTTCCCACGTTCAAAGGAATGATAACTGAACCAAGGGTGTTAACCACATTCGCACCAAATCCTGTTATAGCTATGATGTGCCTTTGCAAATTCGCATCTCCAAATCCTGCCCTTTTGAAAGTCGAGTATTGAATGACATTTACTGCGGATCCATTATCGATAAATGCTCTTTAGAACTCTAATCCGTGAATTTTTGCGGTAACGTAAAGAGGTCTATTGTGGGGATGATCAACCCGCATGTCAGCGTCCGTAAAAACTATTTTCGAAGCAAATTATTTCCATTTTATGTTTATAGATCCTCCCTCCCGCAAACAAGGTTGATCATTGTCTCTGGCCTCTTTTATCAAGCCTTCATGGCTTCAAAACAAGTAGCAGTGTCAAACCCCAATTGATCAAAGATGTTGGGGAATTTTAAGGTGTGTTGCAGGGTTTTGGCCATGACTGAATCATCTATTGGTTGGATGGAGGAGCCAGGCTCTTTTGGTACGAAGGCGGCTTCGAGCGTGATGGTTGGCAGCTCGAACACGGAGGTCGTGTTAGAGGATTTTTGTTTTCCATTGGTGTGGGAAGGCAAAGGGTTAATTCTTACATTGTTGCTCTTGTCTTCAACGGTCACAACCCCTTTTTCCACGAATCCGTTGATTATCCTTTTCAATTGATTACACTCCTTAGAAGGATGGGAAACCGTCTACGATAATGGCAGTAGTCTTTGTGTTTCATCATCATTGAAGTCTTTGTGTTTCATCATCATTGCAGTGGGCTCTTATCGTGTTTGGGGTCACTTTAAATCTCCGTTATGCACCATATTCCGCAATGTATCCGACACTTGCGGTATTGGGAATGGAAAATCGTGGGCTTCCTGAACCCGTTGCTTGACTGTTCTTTCTTCCGCTAAAGGGATTTTCTTTCTGCGAAATTCCGTTGTTGTCACTTCCGATGTTCGCTTGTTGAATCTCTAAAAGTTAGCATTGTCACCCCTATATTGCCCCGCGGTGGGCTAAGGAGTACGTGGCTCGACTACTGTTTTGACCATCAAGTTACTTGCGGTGTTTGCCAACTCTTGGAATGTTCTTGGAATGTTTTGAACTTATGGATGGTCAGAAATTGACGGTAAGTTTCGTCCATAAGCTCATCTTCATGTGTGGGACGAACTAAGTCGAGGGATCTTGCAGAAAATCTCAACGAAATCTATGGGCCTTTCTCCCGTCTTTTGGACTTCACGAGCGAGTTTGAACATCGTGAGCTATTCTTGGGTATAAAAACATTTGGCATAGAAATGTTTGGTCAGCTCGTTGAAGTCATAAACATCATCATTATGTAAAAGGTAAAACCAAGTGTAAGCTTTTCCCGTGAGAGAGGTGGTGAACTCCCGCAAGCATAAACTACTATTACTGGTGTGAGGCCCAATGTTTCTAGGTACCGTTGTACATGCTCGTGTGGGTTAGCTTTTTCTCCCGTGTACTTAAGGAATTCGCGGTGTTTGTATATTTCGGGGTAGGTCTAACAGGTTATACAAGCTGGGTAAGGTTCCAGCAGAATGGTCGGAGGAAACAAGGTGGTGTTACGGGAGGAAATAGTGTCCTTGTTTGTTCAAAGGTTAGGAACCTAGGCGGTGGGGCGTTTCGTTGCATAGGAATAGTGCGGGTTACCGGTGGATTCGTGTTTTGGTTGTCATTAGCTCCCGCATCGTTAGCATCATCGTCATCGATAGGGATAGTGTCAGGGTGTAGTTTATTTTTTCCCTTTGCAGCTGCCGCTGCTTTTGCGGATTCGGCCTTTTCTTTATCCAGAGTTTCAATCCTTCCTAGGAGCACCTTTTGATTGCGGTATAGCGGCTGAAGTAGCTTGAGTAAGAGTGAGGGTATGTTGGGCTAGGTGGGTGCTTTCGTCGGAATCGGTTTCGACGTGAGGCGCGTCCCCATTGGTTGGACCGCCTTGCGGTACAGCGCCCTCAGGGAGGTTACCTTGAGCTGCTTTGGAGGTGTCACCTTTCTCCGCATTGGTTTTGCTTGCAGTCTTATTTGATAGTGCCATGAGAATACAACCCAGAGTCGCCAAGTGTAGTAGGGTAGTCCTCCAAGGACTAGTATGAAGAGTTTGTGGTTGGCGTTACACACGAATCACCAAAGAGGAATAAAGAGAAGTGAGAATAAGGACAAGCTAGAAAGGAGAGAACAAGTATTGCGGGAGCAACTTAGCACGTGAGTAACTGTAGTTGGCCTTCACATGGCCTTCACAAGTGAGCGACGTATTTATTGGGGTCTGAGCTTGGCGGTTTCGTACGATGCACGTGTGCCCCGTACTGCATGCTTGCAACCTCCTATAGGTTAGACTGTATGGATCCGTGGAAGGATGCTGCGTGTCCCTTGTGGGGATCAGTTACGCAATTCTCCTTTTTACCCTAGCTAGGTCACGTATAGTCCCTCAATTGGGCCCATGGCTAACTCCACTATTCTAGCCTCCAATCCATAACTCCTTTATACTCCTTTATGATTCTCATTAATGCGGTAGAGGGTGTTTCTCCTGACTTTGTTCAATAATGAGAAACCCTTGGACGGATTCCGCTATATATTCTGCGGAAGAGGATTGCACACCTTAACGAAGTATAAGTATTATTAGAGGAAGTCTCTGGATCATTCCGCAGGTGCGTTGCACGAGTGCGGGAGCGATGAGTCAGGGATGCAGATCATACATATTCTACAATTAGTATACCTAGTTAATTTTCATTTTGCAATTTTTGTTTATGTTTTGATAAAATCTAGGAATTACTTTTTAATCTTCTCAGGCCCGGCCCTCAACCTTAGGCCGCTAAGCCAATGGCCTTAGGCCCCCAAAAATATGCAATTTTCAGAGCACCCAAAATTTTCCTTTATAGTTACTCCCTCCGTCCCGCTAATATTAGCACACTTTCCTTTTTGGGCGTCCCGCTAATATCCGCACACTCCCAAAAAGGAAACTTTATATTAATAAAATATTCACCCAACCCCACTCATTCTCTCTCCTACATTATTTTAATACTCACAACACCATTATAATTTATTACACCCTCCACTCATTCTCTCTCCACTCATTCTTTTACACTCACAACATTTTATTAAAATATCATATTCCTTAATTCCCGCGCAAACAGTGTTTGTGCTAATACTAATGGGACGGAGGGAGTATATAGTAGGCCCATTAATTCAATTATTGATCCAATAATGAACAATTTAAAATCACAGCCCAAATTTTGAATTTAAATTTCTAGTTTTTAGACCAGTACCCAATCCAACTGGCCAAACTCCAAAAAGACTCCAAAAAGAAGAAACTCAACCATTCTTTTCCTAATTGTATTTTCTGAACAATTTTTTGAGTGCTTTAGACTTTCTAGTTCCCCAATTCCGCTTTTCCGGTTTTTATGGTTTTTTTTTTTTATCCAAATATTTGTGACGTAAATTTGTCTTTTAAATTCCTTCGTGCCAAAATAAATATTTAAAAAAATCACATTTCCTCTTAATCAATCCCAAATTTGATATTTTTTTGGACTTTCATTTTGGGGAAGAGGTTATATATATATATATTGACAATAATATTATAGCTATATATTTTTTTGACAATAATATTATAGCAATATGTGTAAAGTCTATCTCATTAATTATACGAGGTTAATTTTAGTAGTAAAAAATAGTGTGATTGTGAATAGACGGCAACAGTTTTAAATACATAAATTCATTATAATGGAGTATACATTTTGTTTTGATTTTTTGTTTTGTTTTTTTGTTTTTTTTTTACAAACTTTAATTAAAGGCCCTGGAAGTTAGCCTTAGGCCCCAAATCCAACGGAACCGGCACTAATTCTTCTCAATGATTCATTCATTTCAAAGTAATCGGACTAACATCTATCACCATGGGAGATATCATGCCCTGCATTCGCTTACTAGCTGTGATGTTTGGACTCTTTGGTTTACCCCGCCGCACCCGTGTCAGACACTCGTAAAGTTGTGTCGACTAGGGCCCGGCGGGGTAAACCAAAGAGTCTAAGTATCACAGCTAATCAGTCAGCTGAGTTAGATTCCATAAGGTCGTGTCTAGTATAGCACTGCCAAGGCAAACTAGCCAACAATCAAAACAATGTTTTTCTTCCTTTTCCAGCTCTTCATCTCTAACGCAGGTCTTATTATTCTAAGTTTTTGTTCTTGGAAGAATTGTAAAAAGTATAGGATTGGTAGTAGTGGGACATAGAATAAAAATCCTAAGTTTATTGAATGTGTTCTAAAAAAGTAAAAATAATGCAAAGGAAGTCTCCCCTTCCACTTGATCATGACCAAGAGAAACTCATTTGATGACCATGTCCATTATGTATTTACTCGTTGGTACCTTGTACATTCCCCAACAAAGCCAACATAGATAAGCAGATCCATAGTAGCTGGGGACAAATACCTTCGCACCTAGCCATAGCGTACATATCCAATTCAAAGAACCAAAATTTTGCCCACTGATATTCTTCCAATTCACTCTTTTCCTTACACATTCCCCAACACTAAACAAAAGTAACTTTCAACTTTTCATTTCATGGAAACCTAAGTCCTTAAATAAAACTTGGGGTTCTAGAGAAGTTTTAAAACGCCACTCGCCACAATTTCATATCTGCTAAAGTTATAATGCTTCCAAAAAAAATTTAAAGGAAATAATGCTTCCAGATTGTGAAGAGTTTAAAACCGGGATTATTGATACAATTATGACTGCTAGGCTGCTGTGAATGGGACGTTGAAGGAGATGAATGAGGTGGGTTTGGTTTCTTTGTTTTTTGGGAAGCTTGATTTTGTTTGTTCTACTATTTCACCTTTAAAGGAATCATGTGACAATTCTGATTTTAACAGTTGATTTTGGATGGAGGTGGATGGAAGGACTGACTGCATTTGAATTTAAATGTACCAGGACCCTATAACTACCCAAATTCTTACAGGGAAGAATAGCCAAAGGGGACATGTGTAAATGTTTTACTGGTTTACTTTGCCATAATTTAAAATACATAAATAGGACTTTAATGTTATAACCAAACTAGAATAGCCATAGAACTAATAATCCCCTAATGAAAGAACAGCAATATAAATTGTTCCAACATAATACTATACTATCCCAGTAACGGTTCAACCCCAATGCCTTTTTTCTTCCGGCTGCGTCCTCTATTGGATTTTTTTTTCTCTCAACGATCTAGATAAGGTTCGTTTATTTCCGACTTTGTGATATAATGCTTAGTTTTATGCAATATCCCATTCCAGAGAGAGAGAAAGGGGGGGGAGAGAGAGATCGATTTTACCTTTAGAGCGAGTAGCAAGAGCATCATGAAGCCTCGCAGGGTTTTGTCGTTCTTCTTTCTTATACTTCAATTTTATCTGATGACGAGTCCGACCATGAAAACATTCTGCTATCATTGCTAGATCTGAGCCAAACTGTTGCAAAACCTAGAGTAGGAAATAGAAGTGAGGTAAGAAAGTAAACAACGAAACCGCCCTTTCTCTCTCTCCCCCTTCTCTGGGAGGAGGAGCATAACAATAAGCTTCTTAAACTAATTGTATTTGCCTAACCTATTTGGTAATTCAAATTAATTGAAGCATCAAGAACAGAATTCTAACAAATTGCTGCTTACTATTTATCTGAACGGTATTTAAAAGTTCAATGAACTTCTTTCGCAGAAATGGGAAAGAGCTAATTACGGGAAAATATAGAAACATGCCTATGTGCTTAGGTTAAGGATGCAGATATGCCCTATACAAGTTAATTGTCATATTAACCCCCGTACTTAAGAAAAATATGTGAATATTTGGACCTGTCATCTTTCCGTCCAAATCATAACGGAATGGCTGACTAGGCGTCCTTGTTGGCAAGAAAAATGGTTGACTAGGCGTCCTTGTTGGCAAGAAAAATGGTTGACTAGGCGTCCAAGTGGAATTTGCTGAGTATGATGGGCTCAAAACTATGTTGT
Source organism: Adenophora triphylla var. japonica (assembly GCA_022495995.1). Taxonomy (NCBI): domain Eukaryota; kingdom Viridiplantae; phylum Streptophyta; class Magnoliopsida; order Asterales; family Campanulaceae; genus Adenophora; species Adenophora triphylla. The sequence goes on along the minus strand of JAFEMH010000207.1, from coordinate 185,173 downwards.
TTTGGTACTTAATAGGATAAAATTAAAATACTTATTTACAAGTAACACCCCTCATAAATGGAGGGGTAGAATGTGAAATATTTTCACATTAAAATGACAAATATACCTCATTTTTAGAAGAAAACCCAAATACACCCCTCATCTCCCCCATTACACCTGCCCAAAAAAAGTCTCAAAAAGTCGGCCATTTTTCCACCATAAAATCCAATCCTCACAAACGCACCTTGAAATCCATGTTTGAATACTTCATTTTTTCAACAATGTGGCGTTGTCGTTGTAAGAATGAAGAGGATAAGTTAATTTGGTGGTCGTCGGTGCCGATAATGGAGCTTGCTCGGCTTGCCATTTATTCCCTCTTCCTCCTTTCTTCCAATCTCTCAAGAATATCTTACACATAGCGAGATTTGGAGCTTTTGAAATTTCCAGATTTGTTTTCTTTTCTTTGGTTTTTTTAACCCCTTTCTTTGTCAGATTTGAGGTTTTGATTTTCAAATTCAAATATTGATTTGGTTTTTCAATTTTTCATATTCTAGATTTGTATTGATTTGTTAATATACTGAAAATTTCTATGGTATTTTGGTTGCTATTTTGATGTTATAGGATGTAGTTTTGGCATTGGTAATGATAATTTACATGAATGGTGGTGGGAACGGTGGTGGTGATGGTGGTGTCGGGGGTGGTGGTGGTAGCGTTGATGGTGATGGTGGTAGTGGACCTTCAACTCCGGCAGACTGGACCATCAAAAAAAAAAAAAACTCCAGCCGACTAGCCAAATTACAATAGAGTCGATTTGTGGTGTTATTATTTTTTTTTTCTTAGAAACAAAACGATGTCGTTTTGTGGGCAAATGACAAATTTTTCCATTTGTCACACGTCAGCAACTCCATTTGGCAATTTTTTCCACTTGTAAGCCAAATAAGCAGCTTAGTCAGCAATTCCGTTAATTTTTGGATGAAAATCTAATGGTATCCAAATATCCACAAATTTTTCTTAAATGCGGGTGCTAATATGGCAATCAACTTGTATAAGGGCATATCTCCATCCTTAACCTAATTACGGGGGCATATTTCTATATTTTCCCACTAAATACAATACAGAGTAAATCTCTAAAAAGCTTATTTTGAAACCAACCAAACTCAAAGTCAAAGTTTTAGACTGGACCCAATGAAAGTTCATTGGCACTCCCTTTTCCAGCTATCCCATTTTTTACTAGAAGAAACTACCTATGCAAACTATTTTTGCTTTAAGATCAACATTCTGCCACCATATACAACTGGATCAATTGTGAATTTAGGAGAGTTGGGAGGCAAAAACCTTTAGGCTTTGTCCCCAGATATATAGGCTTTGGCAACAATAGAGATGCTGCAATCTTGTGGAGATGTGGGGGTTCTGCAACTTTGTGGTGCATTTGGATGGAAAAGAATGAAAGGATTTTTTAGGGGAGCTCATTATCAATTGTTCTACTTAAAGGGGATCCGGTATCTTGCTTCTATATGGTCTTCATTAGTTGGGTTTTGAAGTCCTATTTAGAGATTTTTGTATTTTCGCTGCTCATTAGTGTTCTATCTTTAGTGTGAAAGCTTGTCCTCTGTTAATTGTATTCTCTCTTCTCATCTTATAAATTACTCTTCTTTTTATGTAGTAATAATAAAAAATAATAACTAGGGAAATTAAATCTCTGTTATGATGTTTCACTACTTCTAAGTTTCTCAAATCAAAGTATATTACTTCTTCATAAGAGAAGAAATAGCATGATGAACAAAAAAGACTCTAAACCCTATTGTTAAAAATAGTGAACTACAATTCTCATTAGAAGCTTTTAACCAGCCTTTTGCAACCATATGCTTCGACCCACATTGAATATTGTTCCCTCGTTGAAGATAAAAGTAAATCGAACCCATAACAAGTTTGACCGTGAGCAGATTTTGTATCCATGAACAACCATTGTTTGGATAAGAAAGTATGCAAATATAAACCAGAACACAAAGTGCAGTAAGATGAATGACAAATCCATCAAGGAAAACCTAGAAAACCAAAACAAGATCTGCCTCTAACAAAACAAAAGCTAAGAGAGTAAGGCCTTCAAATCTCTCTACATAACCGAGAGGGGAACCCCCCATAAAGGCATCTCTCACTGATGCCCATAAAGAAGCCAAATTAACCAGCCTATTACATAAGAGGGTCTTTGAGAGACTCTGACTCCTAAAATTCTGGCATACCATTCCAACCGGCACCATATGGAACCTCAAAATCTAACTAGAAGAAAAGACGAAATAGAACCGCACACCCAAACCTCATCAACCAACCCAAAAAGACAAACAACTGTGACTTAATCTTTCCAGATGGAATTCAGTCATCAAGGAAGTATTTAGTCATAAACTACCAAGAAAATCACTTAAATCGGTGATAGAGCAGACACACTGAAATTAGTGGACATTCTTTGGCATGTGAAGTATTTTTTTTTATCGGTCTAATATTCAAAAATCCATAGTTTCTGATTTTATGTTACTATGATGGCAGAAGGAAGATCCTCCAGGCTTGAGTAATAGTTATATCAAGATGATCTTTTTCATTTCCCTGATTATTATTTTTTCATCAGAACTTTCCCTGATTATAATTCAACCTAAAACTGAAATTTCACTTAGTATAATCGCACATGTATACAGTTGCCTATATCAATTAATTATCTCATATAACAAAGTAGATTTCTATATTAATAAATACATTAATGTAACAGTCCATAAAATGGTACCTCATAGAACAATTCTGTATCTTGTTTTGACCATCTTGCTCTGGGTGTTCTTTTCATGTGAGTATGATAATTAAAGCCTGTAGATGTCTCTGTGACCATTGAATTTGCATATTCGTCTGTGGAGTCTCTACCTTGTGAGGCCTCATCATCATCATGGTAGCCAGAAAAACTAGCAGCGCTGCACATCATAATGTATTATCAGTAATAAAAAGATTAGGTGATGTCACCTAACCTGATGTGATTCTGCTTTTGCAGAGTACGTCACCTAAAAATGAGTTTCTTATTGAGGCTAAAATAAAGAGTTTCTTGTTGAGGTTAAAAAAAATGTTCTATTTGTTGCACACCCTTAGCCTAAATGCTGGATGCGACATCCCTCATAAGGTAACTTTTGATGCAACAGAGACAAGGCCAACGAACAAGAAGCTCAAGTAGGTGACTCGATCGGGCCCTATCTATAATTACTTTCTCTGGTATAACAAGCCTATCTATCAATTAAATCTATTGGATCAGCTCACATGCATTTGACCTCAGATAAGGCCACCACAAATGGGAACTAGATGTGGCTAGGAACGGAGACAAAGGTATAAAACGAAATATATTCAAGGAGCTTAAATACCTTTGACTAATTAAGGGAGTTTCTGATGTCTTTGCTTCACTTTTCTGCAGAGTATAATTTGAGGTGAGCATGTGAGATTAAAGAGATGTGTATAAGAATCTTAAGAAATGGACATCAGAAAACACTGATATATTCGTTTGGAGGAATATCAACAAAGTGGCAGCGCAATGCAACAATACCTTGATACATGGATCTTACATCAATTTCAAAAAATATAAATAGGAAGCCAATGTGTAATGCATATTACATACCTCTATTTGTTCCTTGTGCTCTGCCAGCCAAATCCTAGTCATCAAGGGCAAGTTATGGAAGTCAATTTCGTCTTCAGGGAATTTAAGCAAATCGGGGTTCACTATCGAAAGAAAAGCAGTTGGTCAATACAAGTTCAAGGAAAATGTTCGCAGGTTAATATTTACCATCTGGCAATTGCAATTACCACGTCTTCTATTTCGTCGGGTAGTGTGAGAGAATTTTTTCTTTGGCACTTTCGTAGGTTCAACTGATTCCCCATTGGCTTTATTACGTTTTCTAACTGGCTTTTTCTTCTTTGCAGAAGGTTTCTTTGATCTACTTCGTGGTCTTCCATTCAAAGTTTCATCTTCAACTACATTCTCCGGGTCAACATTATTACTATCCCCATTTTCAATTACATACTCCGGGTCAATATTATCATTATCCTCATTTTCAAGTCTATGGTCATCATGGCAATCCTCATCCTCAGGCTCGTCAAATAGCTGAAATGTATTAATTTGCTTCCTCAGCCGGCCCAAGGACCTGCCGACTTGATCCTCTGGAGCAGACGTGGAAGCATTTTGGTGCTCGAGTGAAAGACCTGGTGACACAGGACCTTTTCTTCTTCCCCTCTTGGTCCTCTGAAACAGGTCAGTATGAGATCAGTCAAATTATAACAAACAAGTTAATTCACGTCAAGAATCATGGTCATGACTCATGAAGACTGCAAAGCTGAAAATTTTAACCTTCTCAAGCATCTCAGAAACAGCCTCTGGGTGCTCCCCAGGGATGGTAGCATCTGAGAGAGAAGTCCCCGTCCAATTTGTTATTTCTTCATTCACTTGGAAGTCAGAAGAAGTAGGATCTATGTGAATAGAATCACTGAACCCTCTGGACAAATCAATAACACCATCTTCCGGGAATGCAGAAACTGAGTTCTCAACCATGAACTCAGTTTGGGAAGGAACTGAATCCGCAAATGAACCATACTCGATCTCCTCTGGATTAGGAGCCATAGCACATTGCTTTGTGTTAAAAGGTTGCAACATGGGCTTGTGTTGAGATTCGCCAATCCTTTGTCCTAAATTAAAGATATAGTTAGTAACACTGTAACAGATAACTGTATTGAGGAAGTAAGGAGCATATACAATGTGTTTGTTTGCTTGTTTGATTTTTTCCCCTTTCTCTTATGAGAAAAAAAAAAGAATATATATTTGCAATGAAAAGAATATGCATTCAAACAGACAAAAAGCCCATCAAAAGAGGAAGGAGCATATACCAGATGTACTAGTTGGCTGGGACATAAAATCAAGAGTTTTCAAACAAGGGAAGTCCCCTGCATTCTGAAAATAATAACAAACTCAATCAATCCTAACAGTTTCACGGGTAATTTATATTTATTGATTATGGAAAAAAGTACTCCCTCTGTCCCTAAATGAATGTGTGCTTTTTATTCTTGTTATCCACTTTCTAAACATTTAGTTTTACGATAATAAAATGAATAGCGAAAAAAAAAAGGTAAAAAAACGTTTAGGACAGTTTTTTACGAAAAAGACATGCATTTTGGGACAAAAATTTCTTGAATTTGGACATTAATTTAGGGCCAGACGGAGTAACAGACAATTCAAGTTTTTCACCTCTGTTTCCTCTGTTCTACTTTCCAGATGAAAAGTTCCACCCTTCTGCAGAACAGCACTGTCCTCACCCATCAAAGTACCTAGCTGGACAGGACCTTCCGGAATTGTTCGAACATTAGCAATGTTGCATAAACCAGGGTCCGTTAGTCCATCTTCCACATTCTGGTCATCAGAAGCATGAACAGTTGGTGTTTCTGGAAGTTGAAGTGAACTTTATTACATCAGATTCAGATCCTAGCACAGTTCACGTATAAATAACATGTTTGGATTTCAGTGTGTTTAAATGAATATGTGAAAAAGATATTACGTAGAACAACAAATCTGCCTAGTTGGTGAACAAGCTGTCATTTGATGAAAAATTATAATCCTTCTATCCCCAAAACAGTCACAATTACCATTTTCATTCATCACAAAAAAAGGAAAAAAAGAATAGCATTTCTGAAGGAGGGAATAATTTTAGTGCAAATGCATAAAGGTACAAGCAAGTAAAACTATATCCTTAGAAAGTATCATTGTATTATGGGACTCTTTTCTTGGGATGGTAGGAGTATTAGTACCTCCCAATTCTCTGATGATAACCATTATAGTAGTGGTAAGAAACATGAAAAAGGAGTGAAGCATATCCATACTTGAAAGTAAAGGTTACTCACAATAACATTTTTATCTATCAAAATGTCTAGACTGTACAGGGTAGGCTGCTTTCATGAAAAACAAAAAAGTAGGGAGTGCGGAGTGCGGAGTGCGGAGTACAAGTGTGGTAGAAGGGTAAAATAACCAACCTGTTCGTATAGTCGCAGTTTGAGGGAGGGAATCATGAAAAGAGTCTAACCCAATGTAAATGTCGCAGTTCTGTTAAATGCATCATATTTAGAATCTAGATACACCATGAGCAATCACGCAAAGAAACAGAGTAAAATTAAACCAAAACGTAAGAAGGATAAAAAATACCCACATTCCTAGCATCAATAATTGTTTAAGAACACCAATGTTCAAATTACTTTAACCGGAAACAGAAAGAAACTACCTACTGGGTGATAAATCTTTCAAGGTACTACTAGTGATTAAGTCGGAAAAAAAATGCATACATATACTCCCTCCGTCCCTAAAAGATTGTCATGTTATACATTTTGCAATTATTAAGAAAGAGTTTCACCTTCTTGTACCTTAGTAGATTTGCACTAACATTCATGCCTAAGTTTAGAAATGGGACATACTTTTTGGGACAAGTCAAAATGGCAAATGGGACAATCTTTGAGGGACGGAGGGAGTATATCTTTATGTGTGAGTGTGTGTGTGCACAAGTACCTTTCCTCCCGAGGCTCCCGGAGATCTTTCTAAGCGAGATTGCCGTTCTCCAGCATTGATACTATCTGGAGGGAATTGACCCTGCTTTTCATTCGGCTGATTATTACTGGGAATGGTAGAAGAAGGGGCTTGGTCTGGGGCTGGGGATGGGTTTTTGGGTCGGGGTTTGGCGTTCCTTTTGGGTTGGAACTTGCCACCAGCCCTTCCTCCTGCAACACAATACCCAATCCAGCATTTAGATTGACCCATAAAGACACACACAACACCATCCAATTCAACAACACACAAAAACAAACACACAATACTACCCAATTCAGCATTAGATTGACCCATAAACACACATACACACACAACACTACCCAGTTCAGCATTACCACTGCCCAAATCCAGTATTAGACTACCCCATAAACACACACAAGCGACTACCCAATTAAGCATTAGAGTGACCCGTAAATACACACACGCAGAGCACATAGAGAAAGGGAGAATTACCGGGTCTGGAAGCAGGAGGTTGGTCAGTAAAAACATCACCAAATGGGTCAAAATCCATTGTTCAAAGCTGTAAATTGATTACAAGAAAATTGCTGAGCTTGAAACCCGAAACACCCGTTTGCTGAAATTCGTGGATACGGAAGATAGAACTTTACCGGGAGGACGAGCTACAATGGCGGATGCCCTTAATTACACGGGTTTTCCCTAGGTGTGTTCTAAAAGGTAAATTATATACTCCCTCCGTCCCACCAATTGCTTCACCATTTCCCTTTGGCACGGGAATTATGGTAATGGGAGGGAAAAAAATGTTGTGAGTGCAATTTGAAAATAGGAGAGAGAATTAGTGGAGGGAATAATAAATTATAATGGTGTTGTGAGTATTAAAATAATGTAGGAGAGAGAATGAGTGGAGGAAATAATAATATTTTATGTCCAAAAAAGGAAAGGTGAAGCTTCTAACGGGACGCCCTTTTGGGTAATTGGTGAAGCTTTTATTGGGACGGAGGGAGTATACAAAGCAGCTTACATATACAAGTATACAAGGCACCAATAATGATCAAACTTTCCTTCGTGTGTCGTGTGCGAAAGGACGACAGGAAGTCTTTATGTCGTGTACTTTTACACGACATCAACTAATTGTGTGAAATATTAGGTCGTATGAAATTATACGAAATTTAAATTTACTCTGCCATTAATGTCGTACACAACAACACGATATGATGTCCTAATATCGTGTATATTCATACGACATATCAAAATGAAGGTGTTCTTCGATGATTTGCAACACGATGTTAATGATACGCATATGCTATGTTATATTATTGAATTGTGTTGTTAATTGAGCAAAATTTATACACTTATACATGACAAGGAACAAACGTCATATTGGATCATACAATATCATATAACCTATCACATTTAAGTGATACCACTTTATTTATAATCACCTAACAAATGATTATAAATAAAGTCATAGAGATGAAAAACACTTTAAATGCCATTTAGAATGGAGAAAAAAATAAATGAGGTAGCCGTATACCATTTTTCACAAGATAGCGACACATAAAACCCTAAAAACCCTAAATAATGGCACATATTTGTAACTCAATTTTCATTTGGAATTGGAGGAAACTCATAGAGATGAAAAACACTTTAAATGTCATTTAGAATGTAGAAAAAAATTAAAAAAAAATAAACGAGGTAGCCGTATACCATTTTTCACAAGATCGGGACACATAAAACCCTAAAAACCCTAAATAATGGCACATATTTGTAACTCAATTTCCATTTGGATTTGGAGGAAACTCATGTAGATGAAAAACACTTTAAATGTCATTTAGAATCTAGAAAAAAATTAAAAAAAAATAAACAAGGTAGCCGTATACCATTTTTCACAAGATCGGGACACATAAAACCCTAAAAACCCTAAATAATGGCACATATTTGTAACTCAATTTCCATTTGGATTTGGAGGAAACTCATGTAGATGAAAAACACTTTAAATGTCATCTAGAATCTAGAAAAAAATTAAAAAAAATAAACGAGGTAGCCGTATACCATTTTTCACAAGATCGGGACACATAAAACCCTAAATAATGAAACATATTTGTAACTCAATTTCCATTTGGATTTGGAGGAAACTCATGTAGATGAAAAACACTTTAAATGCCATCTAGAATCTAGAAAAAAATTAAAAAAAAAATAAACGAGATTAATGATAAGTTGTACATTAGAGGAATACCAACTACTCAAGATTATATATTTGAAATTATCATATTTGTTAATCAAGATTATATGTTTCTTGTTATAATAAGTTGGAAAACAAACAATGATTACATATAAGATTTAACCAACATCATACAATATCATATAACCTACCACATTTATTTATAATTAATTTTTATTTTATTATATGATGTGTCGTGTTTAAATACACGACATTTACTAATACATTTCGTATGAACAATACACGAAATGAATCGTGCGTATCTCGTGTATTGTTCATACGAGATAATTACGTAAAACAAAGACTATATCGTGTGTGTATACACGATATGTACCATAGTATCTCGTGTATATACACACGAGATACACCCTCAAGCCCTCTACATAAACACGATATACACGCAGACAACGCCCAACAGAGACCGTACACCCATGCAGTGCGACACCATTTGCTCAAGTCTTAACGCCCATAAATTTATACCCATTATTTTCATTAATTCTCAAATCATCTAACACCATAGTATGGATTCTCCACAACATTCTCCAAGTTTTTATGATCATATTGATCTTGAGCTTGTGGAATATATTTTTGAAGAAGAATGTTTGCCACCAAATTCTCCACATCAAAATCAAAATCCAAGCAGCAATGAAGTAAGTTTTTAAAGTTATATTTGGTGTTTTGATCAAAATCGCAATAAAAATCCAATGTTGAAACGAAATTGTTTTTCAAGATTGGATTTTTAAATTCTGATATTACTCTATTTCGTGTGAGATTATACGAGTTTTATGCTGTTTGTCGTGTTTTTCTACACGAGTGATGGTGTATTACCTCGTATTATGTTACACGAGATAAATGCGTTTAAGTCGTGTAAAGTTACACGAGATGTTCCAGGAACATCTCGTATAATGTTACACGAAATGTCATACAGCCTGTTGTTTATTGTGCAATTTTCTAATTGATGGTAATACAAGCTCTATCATCCTCCGGTAAAGAAGCATGCGAGAACCTGTTGATTCCAAACAAAACATTATAATTAATACTCCCTCTGTTTCAAGAACCAGATGACATTTCGTGTGGAAATACCCGAAATGTTGGTGATAATTTCGTGTATAAAGACACGAGAAACCTCACCACATATCGTGTATTAGAGCACGAAATGCAAACTGATGAATCAATTTACATTTCGTGTCCTAATATACGAAATGTGAAAAGTATCTCGTGTACTACAACACGAAATGGTCTCCAACATTTCATGTATTGGCACACGAAATGTCAACTGATTCTTGAAATGTTTTGCAAATGGCTATTTAATAAACAAATCATATACTTACTTATCGAGAATCTGCTGCCTCGTTTGGCGCTTCAACACCGGCTCACAAGTGGCGTTCTCCCATATCTTACGGGCTCGATGATGACCAAACCCGTACAACAAATCAACCTCCTCCGGCCGCCACCGGGTTACTCTTGGCGCCACTCGTCATCCTTAGCCCCTTTCCCCTTTGGCCCGTGCCTCCCGCCTCTTGCGAGGCCTCGCATACACTCTCCTCCTCCTCCTCCTCCTCCTCATCATCATCATCATCATCACTAGATAACCGTGTCTCACGCAGATGCACCTCAGAACGCAGCGAGAAGATGAATCCTCACTAGAATATGTACCCTCACTATCCGTCTCTTCATCCACAAGCCGCTCAATCACGACATTCTTGTCGTGAATCTTTTTTGCTCCGTTTATCTCGCTCTTAGTTTGCCCTCCTCGGCCTTCCTCTTTCTATTAGAGGCCGTCGCAGGTTTACGTCCCTACAAAAAATTAAATAAGAGACAATTAATTTTCAAGAACCAGTTGACATTTCGTGTAGAAATACCCGAAATGTTGGTGATCATTTCGTGTATAAAGACACGAGAAACCTCACCACATATCGTGTATTAGAGCACGAAATGCAAACTGATGAATCAATTTACATTTCGTGTCCTAATATACGAAATGTGGAAAGTATCTCGTGTACTACAACACGAAATGGTCACCAACATTTCGTGTATTGGCACACGAAAATGTAACCGATGAATCGGTTTACATTTCGTGTGCCATTACACGAAATGTTAGTGACCATTCGTATGTGTTCATACGAAACACACGCCGACAATTTCAAATTTTAGGCACACGAATTCGTATCCGGTTCAAACAAAAAACCCAAATTTATGTTACGAAATCGCAATTAGAACCATTTAGGATAGGTTTAAACAACATTAAGCATTATATAATCCATTTTAGGCAAAAAATTAATGTTGGGTTTTCAAATTGAAATTTTAGGTTAAAAATAACATTATATAATCCATTTTAGGGAGGTTTGTCTTCATTTTTTCCGGCGGTGGTGGTGTTGTGGTGGTCGCCGAGTTGTCGAGTAAAGAGAGAGAGAGAGAGGGGTTCGACGCCTTGGTTGAGAGAGAGAGAGATAGAACGACGTTTGAAATGGAGAGGGAGGGGAAGGTTTTTTTTTTAAAAAGTATATATATGGGCATTTTGGTATTTTCATAATGCCTTGTACAAATGGTGCCTTGTATATAGTAGTACCCGTTCTAAAATTATTAAGTATCAATTCTAAATGAGAATTGTTATATATATTACCTAAAATTGTTGCCTAAACCCGAAAATTGTTTTATAGGCCGTAAAATTGTTATGGATATGTTTGGCAACTCAATTTCAAGACTTGAATTTGAAATTGAAAGAACAAAATGAATTTCGTGGAACTAATTTAACTCTTTCAATTTCAATTTAATGGATTGGAATCGAGTTGTCAAACATACTATAAGTAAATTCTTAAGTTTAAGAACTTTAAAACGTAATCGAATTACATCTAAATTCATATACATATTCGGATATGGTTATATATAGAGAAAATTATATAAAGGGAACGAAATATTTCAACGCTGTCCTTGCCCGTCTCGTGTAAGTATACACGAGATATAATCTATAATCTCGTGTATATGTACACGTGATGACTCGTGTACGCACACGAGAAGTCTCGTGTATATATACACGAGACACGTCAGCTGCAGTTTTTACATCATCTGGGAATCTCGTATGAACTCACACGAGACACATCTCGTGTGAACTCATACGAGACTCATCTCGTATGAACTCACACGAGATGTGTCTCGTGTGAGTTCATACGAGATGTTTCAAACACAACATTATTCAATTCAAACACACACACACACACACACAAAAAACACGTCGTAATGAATCATTCCAGCTGTTGCCTTATTTGAACTTGAATAATTCATCACCCACTTCTTATTTTTAATCCCCTCTTTAAACCCTAAATTCAAAATTCAATCTTTTCCCAAATTCAGCTTCTTCTCTATCTCCCCAAAATGCCATCCATTAGCGTAAGCTTACAAATGTTCTCAATAAGTTCTTGATTAAACGTCGTTTACAATCTCTAGCTGCCGACCACGACGCCTCCAGCCCTCACGGCGTCATTTCCCGTCCCGACGAATCAATCGCCGCTGCCAATCCCAGATTTTCCGATGAATGAGTGAATAAAAAAAAATTAGGTATATAAAAGGCTATTTTGGTAATTTACTTACTTCCCTGAAAATTTGATTCTATGTATTTAGTATTTGCCCACATATTCTTAAATACTAGTGGGTGGCACGTACATTCTGCACGAGAAATAAATTTGTTATTTTTTTATTTAATGTTTTTATTTAATAAAGTAGCATGACATCTTTTGGTGATTTAAAGCTATTTTATATCAATCAAAATATTTATATTTATAAATTTAGGAGAATTTTTTTCTTTTAGCATTTGTTGTATATAGTTTGTACTTAGTATGACAATTGAAATTTGAATAATAACAATAATTATTATTTTTATTAGTTAACTTCTAATTTTATAAATGATTGAATTAATAATATTAGATTTCTTTGATAATTAATGATTTATGCTACATACACATATTATAATTAGTAAATATAATTAGCAGAAACCATTATATACATCTAATGTATTAGTAAATTATTATTTTTATTATGTTTTTTTTTTAAATAGTTATGATTAACTAATATAGTAATCATCATGTTAAATAGAAAGTTATATGGGAGTGATCTATTATAGTAAGTTTAATAGTTAATATTTATCAAATACGGAGTATAATAACGATTAAATTAAATATTAATAGTTACCCTATGTATATGTATAGTAACTAATATTGAAGCATTATCTAAGATATTATAATATATTAAAAAATTAATATTTCTAATTAATGTTATATTTAACTAATAATATTAGATTATATTAAACTAAATGATAATAGTTACCTTATGTAATTACTATTATGATTAACTAATACTATTAATAATAATAATAGTTAACATATACTCCCTCCGTCCCGCTAATATTAGCACAAACACTGTTTGCGCGGGAATTAAGGAATATGATATTTTAATAAAATGTTATGAGTGTAAAAGAATGAGTGGAGAGAGAATGAGTGGAGGGTGTAATAAATTATAATGGTGTTGTGAGTATTAAAATAATGTAGGAGAGAGAATGAGTGGGGTTGGGTGAATACTTTATTAATATAAAGTTTCCTTTTTGGGAGTGTGCGGATATTAGCGGGACGACCAAAAAGGAAAGTGTGCTAATATTAGCGGGACGGAGGGAGTATTAACTATTGAGTTTTTTCCGCTTACACTTTACTTTATTAGTTATATGTTTTCTTCTATAATATAAATCAATTATTATATAGAGAGTATACGAAACTGATTGTTAAGTTACTAATCATTAACTATCATTAGTAGAATTTATTATGAATAACGTTTTACATATGTAAATATTTAGGTTAATTATATTTAGTTAGTGACTCTTTAGATTGCATTTTAATATGTGTTACTTACAACTTATAATATGTCTTTATTACATATTATTTCTTTGCATAGATATAGTTATCTTCTAAAGTTATTAGTTAATTGCAAGAATGTGAAAAGTTGCATACAAATTAAAAGACACATGACATGAAAGCTTGAGAAATTAGATAAATTCATTCGGGGTCCTATGTGTCATCACCAGATTTAGTCTACTTCTAAATAGTATATTATAGATTTAGTTTCCACCAATAATTAATTGGTTACTTTTTATATTTCTCATCAATCATCTTTATTTATTTATTTTTGTAACTCTTTTTACTAATATCAACATTTGATTATCTTCATTTATCACTAAATTTATATTTAGTTTGCATCAATTATTATTTGATAAGATTGTTTGACATATTTGATAATTTCACAATGATAGTTATAGTAATAGTTATATTTAACTAATAATATTAGCTTATATTAAACTAAATGATAATAGTTATCCTATATAATTACCATTATAATTAACTAATACTATTAATAATAATATATACTCACTCCGTCCCAATAGAAGCTTCCCATTTTGCCATTTTGGGTGTCCCGTTAAAAGCTTCTACTTTCCTTTTTTGGCAAAAGAATCTTTACTATTACCTCCACTCATTCTCTCTCCTACATTATTTTAATACTCACAACACCATTATAATTTACTATTCCCTTCACTCATTCTCTCTCCTATTTTCAAATTACACTCACAACATTTTTTCTTCCCACCCATTTTATTAATTTGCGTGCAAGGCAAAATTTGGACAGCTTCTATTGGGACGGAGGGAGTATTCACTATTATAATTAACTAATAATAGTAATAGTAATAGTTAATCTATATAGTGACTAGTATAATCTATATTACAATAGGAAAGGGTCATAACCGCCTAGACAAAGAAGGGTCAGGATCAATTCTTAGATATTGATCTAACGACCCAAATTAAACCTAAACTACCCAAGTTCCCTTTCCTTTTCCAACTTCTACAGCAGTTACAAAACCTCCTCTCCACCTTACATGCCAGACACGCACAATTGGCTATGCGGAGAGCCGTAAGGCGCGCCGCCGCCCGTAAGGCACGGCGCAAAGAACAATCTGGCGGCAGTGAGAGTCGAACAACGGATATCGGATCCATGAAAGAGATTAGATTCAGAGGACGGCGGCGGGAAGAAGTAAGGGTTTGCACTAAACCTCGCTTCATTGATTTGGCAGTTTGATCCCACGTCTGGGAAATTCACATATATGAATACTACAATCGATGTTTGAACTGGGTGGGTTTGATTTTGCTTTTGTGTTGTGAGAGTTTATATTATTTTGAGATGGAGGGAGTAATAGAGTTACTATTTTGGTCTTCTCTCTCTCTATTCTCTCTCAAGATCTGGGTTTTGGTTTAAATTACTTTGAATTTCTGTTTTGTATTTTTTCATTTTTTTTGTAAATTATTGATTATTGTGGTTTTGTTGGTGGATGTTTACGGATGTTGGTGGGTGATGGTGACCCGATGGTAGATCGGAAGTTTCTATTGATTGGGTTTTTGTTTAAATTAGTGGTGGCGATTTCGGTGGTGGATGGTCCCTGTGCTTCGACCGAAGAAGTGAAGAGATTAATTGCTTGAAAAATCTTTTCTCGAGTTTTGACCAAGCAATCAAGAGATTAATGCTTGAAAAACTTTTTCCGCCTTTAGCAATTTTCTTTGTCCTTGAGTTGTTTGCCAGCTTTTTTCATGTAACATTGGAATAGTAAGAGGAAATGGCAAGTGAAGCTTGAAGAAAGGGAGAGGGAGAGGGAGAGGGGGATCGAGATGTGAGAGAGGAGCCGCAGAGAGTAAAAGAGGAAGAGAGAAGTTTGAATTTTCGTTTTTAAGATTTTGGGTTTATTGATCTATAAGAGTGAGAGAGAGAGAGAGTCCCAGCCTTGACTTTGGTTATAGTTTAGCTATGTAAATACGAAAGACAAACCATTGGAGAAAAGCAACACTTGAAATATAAAATATGCTAATCCTTTACTATATATGATTATAACCACATGATTAGGGGGTGGGCAAATGACTAAATAACCTTTTAACTGAGAGAAGACTCACTTCCCATTTCAAGTTTGCTGCCTTGAACCTCTACTTCCCAGTTTCTGATACTCATAGGTCTATGAACATAGTACTTTCTGACAGTTTTCTTTTATCCTATCAGTAAAAAAGAATGATCAACAATTTGTAACATGTAACGGGTAAAACAAATGGTCGTGGCCACCCTTGCGCTTGAGACTCCGGGTATGAACCTTTCAGACGATGTCATAGAAAGCATCATTGATAAGGTGATTCTCGATTATTTATTGTCTTATACGCAATTAGCTGGCTTTGAAGTCATTATCCTGTTTTACTGGCCGATAAACCGAAACTCGAGATGAAATAAGAAATGTTTTGTAGAAATGCATTGATGTATGTTACATTAATTTCAGACATTTGAGGAAGCAGATACGAAACATGACGGGAAGATAGACAAAGAAGAGTGGAGGAACCTTATAGGGAGACATCCATCTCTTTTGAAGAATATGACTCTTCAATACCTCAAGTAAGTTTAAGTTGGATTGATTCTACTACTGTTACGTCTTCTCTTCTATTCCTATGAATGAATGAATGTTTCTCCAAGAAAGATTGTTTGATTGTCGGGTTTGTTTGTTTGGTTGCAGAGACATCACCACAACATTCCCGAGTTTTGTGTTTCATTGGCTGTGTTGATGATACAGGCTGAACCGAGATCCACACCCCATATCAAATTTATTGCTGGAAGGCATATAAATGTATGTGCGTGTAATGTAATTTAATCATGCTGGTCAAATTAGAGGCAGGAAAGAGACTCGGTTTTCAGTGATTCCTGTTTTATTTTATCTTGGTAGTAGAACAAATGTGAAATTGGAAAGAGATTTTTTATTGTGGAATTTTTGGGCTTGGATATTTATATATTATTGTTACAAAGTATTATTGTGTGTATAATCTATAATACAATACAAGGAGGTTTTTGCTTACCTTTTTGTACTGACCCGTGCCATTGGCACGGACTTTTGAGTACTAGTTAACTAATAATAGTAATAGCGATTGTTAACATATATAGTAATTAATATGATTAAATAATGCTATTAATATTAATGTTAGCCTATATGGTAACTATTATAATTAACTAATAATATTAATAGTAATTGTTAACATATATTAACTATTATTATGATTAACTAATACTATTAATAGTAATAGTTAACATATACTCCCTCCGTCCCATAAAAGCTTCCCCATTTTGAATAGTAGCAAGTCAATCGACGCCGACTTTGATCAAACTTTAATATCAATCTATTCATTCTAATGAAATTTTAATAATTGCTATTAATAAACCATTTGGTTATTTTATGGATAACAATTTTTAGATTTTTATTATGATAAGTAAATTGATATTAAAGTTTGGTCAAAGTTGAACTTGGTTGAACTGAGTTCGTATTAACCGGGTAAGGTATTATGGGACGGAGGGAGTATAGTAATTACTGTATTATGGTTAACTAATACACTTAACAGCAATGTTCTAAAAAGCGCTAGGCGGATGCTAGGCAGCGAAGCCGGACCTAGCGCCTAGGCGGGGACTAGTCGGGATTAGTCGAGACCTAGGCGAGACTTAGAACTAGGCGTTAGAGAGGGGCCTAGGCGCCCTTAGGCGGGGTCTTTTAGAACACAACTTAATAGTAATAGTTAACTTATATGGTAACTATTATAGTTAACTAATACTATTAATAGTAATAGTTAACATATATAATAACTATTATAGTTAACTAATACAATTAATAATAATAGTTAGCTTATATAGTAACTATTATATTTAACTAATACTAATATTTAGCATATATAATAACTATTATTAATAACTAATAGTATTAGCTAATAAGGAAAATACCAAAAGTCATATAGATTTTGAGACAGTGATTAACTAATAGTATTAGTGACCTTCAATCTGATATTTGTACTGACAATATAGTTTTCAAATAATTGTTTTACAATGTATACAAACATCTCTATTTTCTTCTATATTTATTTCAATTTCGATCAGTTATTCGTTACTAATTGTCCGTGCATCGCACGGTGTACTGCTAGTTTTATCATAAAACTTGATTAGCATTTGATATTTCGCTTGGGCAAATTGCAATTTGGTTATCCAACGTTTACCAACTGTTGCAATTTGATTCCTAACATTGAATTTTTAGCATTTTCATTCCCCACATTGACATTTTGTCTTAATCCAATGTAAATTTTGTTAAAAAACTAACTCTCGTTAAAAATGTTTTCCACGTGCGACACAAATGTTTTTAAAACGGTAAAATAATAATAATAAATAAATAAATAAATAAACAATAATATAATAAAATAATAATAATAATAATAATAAAATAATAATAATAAAATAATAATAATAAAATAATAATAATAATAACATTAAAATATTAATAATAAAATAATAATAATAATATTAATAATAAAATAATAAAATAATATTAAAATAATAAAATAATATTAAAATAATAAAATAATATTAAAATAATAATAATAATAAAAAAAAGTAAATAAATAAATAAATAAAATAATAAAAAATTAATAATAATAATAAAATAAAATAATTACAATAATAATTATTATTTTATTATTTTTATATTATTATTAATAATAATAATAATTATTATTATTATAGTTATTTTATTTATTATTACTAGTATTTTTTTTATTATTATTATTTTTTTATTATTATTATTTTATTATTTCATTATTATTATTATTGTTATTTTATTATTTTATTATTATTTATTATTTATTATTATTATTTATTATTTATTTTTATTATTATTTTTATTATTATTATTTTATTATCATTATTATTTTATTATTATTATTTTATTATTATTATTTATTATTATTATTATTATTATTATTATTTTTATTATTATTATTATTATTATTATTATTATTTTACCCTTTTAAAAACATTTGCGTCGCACGTGGCAAACATTTTTAACGAGAGTTTACATTGAATTGAGACAAAATATCAATGTGGGGAATGAAAATACTAAAAATTCAATGTTAAAAATCAAATTACAATAGTTGGTAAAATAGTTGGTAAACGTTTGGATAACCAAATTGCAATTTGACATTTCGCTTCTCTTTCTGCTTCTTTTTCATTTTGTTTTGTTTAGTACAGTACAGTGGCATAAACCCCAACTGGGCCCGGCAGCTGCTTTGGGCCTTCCAATAATAGAGAAAAATTTGGGGCCCAATTCTCATTCCAAAAAAAAAGAACCTAATTTAGTACTCACCAATTTCTCACAACCTACATTTACTGATTTTGCCCAGTGCCCAATATCGGCTGCTGTCACCTCGCCGGACTATTTCTGCCTCGTCGAACTGCCGCTGCTGGAACCCGACGGCAAGAAGGTTCCTCTTCCAATCCCATTTTTCTTAGAATTTAGTTATAATTATTTTTTCTGGGAATTTGTTGGTGTCAACGGTGTGCAATTCTTGATTTGTTATTGGTTACTGTTGGAATTTTGTTATCTTCCTCTTTCTTGAATTAGTATGGTGTGTTGTGGGTTTATATTCTTGGAAGTGTTTAACCTGATTATTATTTGTTGGGTTTATGTTTCTGAAATTGTTATTTTATTGTATTTTTCACTATTCATTATATACTTTCAAAATTAAAAGTTTAGAAAGTAGAAAAAAAAGATTTTCATACACCTTTGCTGCTAAAATTTACAAAAATTTGATTGTTTAAAATTTTCTTAAAAATGAAAAATGGACATTCATTTTGGGACTAGGAGCACTAATCTTTCTCTTAATTGTATTTTGCTAGATTTTGATTTGTGTTACTTACATTTTTTCTGCTTTGAAGGAAAAACAGTGCAGCTTGTTGTTATATTTGGAACAAAATCGCTATGAATTCATTTAGTTTAACAAATTCATGGTGCATGTGTTTTGATGTTTCTAACAAGTCTCCATTAGCTTAAAAATAAAAAATTGCACGAAGAAAATTTCTTGTGCATATGGAACTGTCAATGCACTGGTAATGGTTCCATATATTAATCATCTGTGCATAGACCTTCAATCTTTACACGAACAGGTAATGGGAACCCCTTTATAGGCTCAAATTATTATGTTGTTATGGACAGCTCAACTTAAACTAATACTCCCTTCGTCCCAAAATGATAGTCCCATTTGACTATTCAAATATTTTAGCAACATATTTTCATTTCCATTACTAACCTCCATTACCCCCTCTTCTTCCTTGGTTGACTCTCAGCCTCTCCTCTCATTGGTTGACAATTTAGGAAATTCAATGATTTAATCTAACAATTTTGGAAATAAGTCGTTTTGGGACAAAACAAAAATGGCAAATGAGATCATCTTTATGGGATGGAGGGAGTATTTCATTTCAATATTAGTTTTCAAACATGTACTCTTTGGTCTGAACGTAGTGTGAAATTTCAATTTTATTTTTTCTGTAAAACTTCTTTCATGATTGCTGTTTATCTAGTCTTAGATCTTGATGTGAGAGTGACTTATTAATGTTCTGGATATTTACTTAATTTTTTTGGCGTTTAGTTGTATTTTGCTATATCTTCAAAGGAGGAGGTTGTGGATGCCTTTTGACATTGTTTTGTGCTGTGATGCTCGGATCTTTCAATTTTGCCAAAGTACCCGTGTCCGAATGATAGGACATGGGTGTGGGTGTGGCTATTTTACACTAAATTTGGTGTAAAATCTTAAAATTTTGGAGGATCCGACGCTCGGATCCGTACCCATGTCAGACACTCATACCCGAGTCCGAGTATCATAGGTTTTGTGCTACATTTTTTTTCTCTACCCTGCATTTGGTGACTTTTTATTAGCACTCCACATTATATTACACCCACATGGAACTTGGGATGGGAAATATCACACATTTTTTTTCTTTCTCTACCCTGCATTTGGTGTCTTTTTATTTTTATTAGCACTCCACATTATAGGACGCCCACATGGAACATGGGATTGAAAATACTCCCTCCGTCCCTGAAAGATTGTCCCATTTGCCATTTTGACTTGTTCCAAAAAGTATGTCCCATTTCTAAACTTAGGCATGAATGTTAGTGCAAATCTACTAAGGTACAAGAAGGTGAAGCTCTTTCTTAATAATTGCAAAATGTACAACAGGACAATCTTTTAGGGATGGAGGGAGTATCATTTATCATGTATTATATTTGTCTTGTGAACTAAAATTAATAATGCCAATGCCATCATCAAGATGCACTTTTTCTAGTGGGGAATGAAACTTGAAACCTGGTTAAAATATTTTGTAATATTATTTCTTGAATTGTAAATTTATGATGGTGTTTAGTGTAATATATTTAATAAAACAGTATCTATAAATGCCAATGCCATTTCTTTAATGCAGCTGTCAGAATGGCCTTCTCCAAGAGAATAGGAAGTCTCATGAGCCAATCTCTTTCACAGAACAGTGTATCTATGCTCAATGCTGTTCGTTGCATGTCTACCAAGCTTTTTGTTGGTGGTATGTCAATGTTTATGTGTGTCTTCTTCCTCCTCTGCCCTTTAGAATTTCTTATATCTCCCTTTCCTTTATACAGGCCTTTCTTTTCAAACTGATGACCACTCTTTGAGGGAAGCTTTTTCTAGCTTTGGGGAAGTTACTGAAGGTGAGATCAAATTGCGTCACACACATAATTTTAATGGATATTTTCATTTTTTGTAAAAGGGTATGTGTTTCCCTTGTTTATTAATAATCTGATTTATGTTTATGTTGATGTTCAGCAAGGGTTATTACAGACAGAGACTCTGGGAGGTCAAGGGGATTTGGGTTTGTGAACTACTCCAGTGATGAATCCGCAAAGGAGGCTTTGAGTGCGATGGATGGAACGGTATGGTATTAGATCATTGTTTATATACTCCCTTTGTTCCGAAATGATCTTCCCACTTTTTTTTGTTATCACTACGAAGGTACTTTGGGATTAAATTACGCTTAATTTAATAATTCTAATGAAAATTTAAATCTTGTTATTGATACACCATTATAATAACTATCAATAACAATTTTTAGATGTTCATTAGGATAATTAGAATAACCTAAAATTATTGCTCAAAATACCTTCGTACTGACGATGAAAAAAGTAGGAAGATCATTTCGGGATCGTGGTAGTATTTAACTAACATTTGAATACATGCCCTAAAACTTTTTCAATATGTTCGTATACAGGAAGTGAATGGACGGAATATTCGTGTGAGTATGGCCACTGAGCGCCCCCCTCGTGCTCGTATTGGTGGTGGTGGTTTTGGTGGATATTAAGGGACCGGCCACTGCTGTGCTGGCTCTGATCCATTTCTACATGTTTAGACTTTGGCAACTCGATTACTAGTTATTAGGAACTAGGAGTGGTTTTAATGTCCTTTCTGAGAATTTTTTTGATCTGTGCTTTATAGTATGTAATGCTCTTTAATACTACATGTTTTTTCTTCTTCTGATGATGATTACATTCATGTTTAAACCGCGGTTTGAATCGTGATTTGAACCGTAGTGTAAATTATGGTTTGAACCACATAATTAAATCGCGATTTGAACCAGACCGAACCAAACTATAGCGGTTTGGCTTGGTTTGGTTCGGTTTGAATTTTTCATGATTTGGTTCGGTTTGTAATTTTCCCAAATCGATAACTAGTAGTTCGATTCGTAAATTCACCCGAACCAAACCATTTACACCCCCTACTACAAATTGTCATCCCTAACTTTATATTCTTTACAAATTGTCATCCCTAACTATTTTTTTTTTAAGTGTATTCAAAACCTTAAAGGCTCCCCTTCTATCAAAATTTCAAGAGCCTTGAAATCTCAAGCACTCCTGTCTGTTCGGAATCAAATCATTAGAGGGTGTGCTGGGTGTAAAACTCCTCACAAATCAATTGAATTCTTCGACAAAATGCAAGCGTTGCTTCTAATAGATATTATTCATTTAAGCTCTTAAAAATGAAAAATTGCGCCGAGAGAATTAGTTGTGCGTCCAGAACTGTAAATGCATTGGTATTGATTCCATATACTCACTCCGTCCCACACCTACGTGCACATTTTGTCATTTTGGGCGTCCCAAACCTACGTGCACATTTTCTAAAATGGAAAGAAATCTTTACTATTCCCTCCACATTTTCTCTCCTACATTATTTTAATACTCACAACACCATTATAAGGCCCCGTTTGTTTCCAGGAAAATGGGAGGAAAACGTTTTCCGTAAAACGTTTTCCCCATTTTCCGATGTTTGGTAATTTTTCGGAAAACGTTTTCCCCATTTTCCCCGAAACATGTTTGTTTTCCGGAAAACGTTTTCCCCATTTTTCGGTGTTTGGTAGTTTTCCGGAAAATGGAGAAAATGGTTTTCGGAAAACGTTTTCCGCCGTTTCTAAGGAAAACGTTTTCCGGATTTTTCCTAAGCAAGTTGTTTTCCGGAAAATGGTGTAAAAAAAGTGGATGGATAATATTTTAATAATAATAATAATAATAATAATAATAATAATAATAATAATAATAATAATAATAATAATAAAATAATAATAAAATAATAAAATAATAAAATAATAAAAAAATAATAAAAAATAATAAAATAATAAAATAATAATAATAATAATAATAATAATAATAATAATAATAATAATAATAATAATAATAATAATAATAATAATAATTTTCCGAAAAAACATCTTCATTTTCCGGAAAACGTTTTCTCCATTTTCCATTTTCCATTTTCCTAAGGAAGTTGTTTTCCAGGAAAACATCTTCCTCATTTTTCGGAAAACGTTTTCCACATTTTCGAAAAACGTTTTCCTTTTCCGAAAAATATTTTCCGGGAAATCATTTTTCGGAAGTTATTTTTCCCGAAACAAACGGAGCCTAATTTACTATTTCCTCCACTCATTCTCTCTCCTATTTTCAAATTACACTCGCAACATTTTTTCTTTCCATCCATTTTCTTAATTTGCGTGCAATGCCAAAATTGAGCATCTTCTATTGGAACGGAGGGAGTATATTACAATTGTATTCCTTAGGAAAATGAAAAAGTAAAGGAAAGGGTAGGGTAGGTACGCCGTAAGGCAATGGGAAGGTTTGGAGCAGACAAGACAACCGGAGATGGATGCATCCGCAAGGTCAGATTCAAAGAACAAAGGGTTTTATTTTGACGAATGAGAGAGATGAGAGGAGTCTAGCGGATGGGTCACTGATAAATCAGCAGTGGTGCAACCATTTAAAACGTAAATTGATCAATTGTAAATTTTGAATGATCAAAAGCTTTTCAAATGTGTCTTGCTCAAAAGTAAATTGATCAATTGTAAATTTTGAATGATCAAAAGCTTTTCAAATGTGTCTTGCTCAAAAATAAATTTGAATTTTTTTAATCGTTTTGAAATTATCCCCTAAACCCTATAACATATTCCCTACATTTCAAAATAAATATCTCTAAAATGAAAATAAGACAAAAAGTTTAAGTTCATGGGTAGGACCAGTTAGAGTGTTAACACCAGGGTACTTGCATGACTTGCAGTAATCACCACTTTGTATAGTCACTAGCTACCTAGTGGGTACAGGGTATTAAGGCTCTTAATGATCCTCCTAATGATTCTCCTCAGTCCATGGGAAATTCAGCAAATCCCTCCAATGATCCTCCTGATCATTCCCATCAGCAAATCCCTCCTAATGATCCTCCTGATCATTCTCATTACCATTTGTAAATAATAGACTCAATCTTTCCTTGTACATAGAATGATTGTCATCATAATGTGTAATAACTAGCTAGGATTTTTATCTCTGAATGTATAATCTCTGTATGTATAAATACTACATTTGTAATGAATGAAAATCATCTTTTGCCAAATTGTTTTCATGGTATCAGAGCAAAGTGATCACCAAAAGTAAAACTCTCAAAACCGCCGCTGCCTCTGCCCTCTCTCGCTCTCTCGCTTTTTTTTTTTTTTTTTTTCCGCTGCCCAACTCCGGCTACACCCTCTCAGTCATATTCACACCTGCTCACTTCATGGACAGATGCCAATACTGCAATATCCTTGGCCATGTCGCCACCCACTGTCCTCAATTCCAGAAGGACTATCCATATTTTTCCCTATTCTCCTCACCCACACCAACCATCTCTCATCTTCGCCTCGTATGTACACCGCCACGAAAGACCTAACACCACCCGCTCCACGTCATGGTGGGCCGGTGGACAGTGGCGCCACTCATCACATCACCAACTCTCTCTCAACTCTTATTAATCACACCCTTATCATGGCAATGACGGGCGTAACAATAGGTGATGGCTCCTCCTTCCCGTCTCCAATCTTGGATCATTCAATCTCTCAACCCACAACTCCACCCTCTATTTTCACCATGTTCTACACGTTCCCACCATCTCTAGAAATATCATTTCAGTCTCCCAGTTTTGTAGAGATAATGATGCAATCATTGAATTCTCCGCATCTTCCTTTCTTTTCAAAGCAATCTCCACCGGCCACACTCTAATTCAAGGTACGCTTGATAATGGTGTCTATCTCGGCATCCGACATCACCTCAAACCCTAAGCGCCACTACCTCCCTTCTTTCGTGGCATCACAAACTTGGTCATCCCGCACCCACCATTATTTCAACAATTCAAAAACAATTTTCTTTACCCATCTCCCCAAAACCCTATTCTAATTGCAATGCTTGTGACACTAACAAAAGTCACAAACTACCCTTTTCTACTTCTACTCTTGAATCTCATGCTCCTCTTGAACTTGTTTTTTCGGATGTTTGGACCTCCCCACTATACTCGTACGACAATTACAAATACTATGTTATTTTTGTAGACCACTTCACAAAATATACTTGGCTCTACCCCTTGAAAAACAAATCCGACACTTTTGCTACTTTTAATCGTTTCAAATTATTAGTCGAAAAATACTTTTTCCGTCCCATTATTCAATTCTTCTCCGACAACGGTGGGGAATACCTAAAACTTCACTCCCTCACTTCTTCAAAGTGGTATCTCTCATCTTACATCACCACCTCATACTCCCGAACACAACGGATTTTCCGAACGTCGTCATCGACATCTAGTTGAAACTGGTCTTACCTTACTCTCTCATGCTAAACTTCCCTCTCCTTTTGGCCCCATGCTCTCACCACCGCATGCTACCTTATAAATCGCATCGAGCTCCCACTCTTCACAATGATTCTCCCTATCTCCGCTTATTTCAAAAATCACCAAATTATGATAAACTCCGAAGTTTTGGATGCCTTTGCTATCCTTGGCTTCGTCCTTATGCTCCACATAAACTTGCACCCAAATCCAGCCCATGCATTTTTATCGGTTACTCTCCCTCACAAAGTGGATACCATTGTCTAGACCCATCCACAAACCGCATATACACCTCTCGACATGTCAAATTTGTCGAAACCGAGTTTCCTTATCCACATCTCGCAACTACCCCTGGCCAAACCTCTCAAATTACTCCAGCTGAATGGTGCTCTATCTCACTGCCTATTATCTCTACACCTACAGTACCTACCCCTCCAACCTCTCCATGCAATTCTCCACAACCCAACCACACAAATCCTAATAGCCATGCAACCACCAATATTACTCCTGCTATCCAACTCTCCGACACCGCCCCACCATCTGACCCTCTACCCGCCTCACCAACCTTAGCCGAAACCACTGACCTGCCCACCCACACCAACTCACCACCGTCCTCCTCAAGCCCCGCTCCCAACCCACCCCCTCCTCCACCCCCTAATCCCAGCCGTACCATCACTACCCGCTCCCTCAACAACATTCGTAAACCCAACCCCAAATATGCCCAACTTGCAACCCTACCCTTCTCCACCTCCCTTCCCACCTCCACCAAACAGGCACTAGCCTCACCCCTTTGGCATGCCGCCATGCTAGAGGAATATAATGCATTAATGCGAAACAAAACTTGGTCACTAGTTCCATCCCCTGAAGCACCCAATGTGGTCGGATGCAAATGGGTCTTTCGAATTAAATATAACCCCGACAACTCCATCCAAAAATACAAGGCTCGACTTGTTGCCAAGGGCTTTCATCAACGCCCCGGACTTGATTACTCCGAAACCTTCAGTCCCGTAGTCAAACCCGTCACCATCCGTCTAATTCTCTCTCTTGCCATCACCCAAGGTTGGCCCCTACGCCAACTTGACATCAACAATGCCTTCCTTCAAGGCGATCTTTCCGAAACTGTGTTTATGTCACAACCTCCCGGATTTCAAGATCCATCCAAACCTTCCCATGTGTGTCGGCTCTCAAAAGCTATTTACGGTCTCAAACAAGCACCACGTGCTTGGTACACCGCCCTTAAACAAATCCTTCTTTCATACGGCTTTGACCCCTCCCTTGCCGACCCCTCTCTCTTCACCTACAACAAAAACTCTCATCACCTCCTCCTCCTCGTCTATGTTGATGACATAGTCATCACGGGCTCTTCCACCTCCTCTCTAGAAACCTTTATCCAATGTCTCTCCACTCGGTTCTCCTTAAAAGACTTGGGTCCCTTGTCCTACTTTCTTGGAATAGAGATCACTCCTAACCCTCACGGTATACTCCTCTCTCAGTCCAAGTACATCACTGATCTTCTCACCCGCCATGACATGCACAACTCAAAACCATCTCCAACGCCCATGTCAACCTACCCACCTCTCTCGGCCCACCCCCGGACACCCATACACAACCCCACCGAATACCGAGCTATCATCGGAAGCCTTCAATACCTTTCCCTCACTCGTCCGGACATCGCCTTCACTGTCAACAAACTTGCTCAGTTTCTACATCACCCACAAGAATCACACTGGTCTGCTCTCAAGAGACTTCTTCGGTATCTTCACGGTACTCTCCATATGGGTATCCAAATTTTCAAAAACTCTCCTCATCTACTTCATGCCTTTTGTGACGCCGATTGGGCAGGCGACAAGGATGACTTTGTGTCCACCACCGGTTTTCATAGTCTACCCGGGTAAAAATCCAATCGCCTGGTCCTCCAAAAGCGGCGTGCGCTTGCTCGTTCTTCCACCGAAGCTGAGTTTCGTGCCGTTCTGCCACATGGCTTGAAATACTATGGATCACCAACCTGGTCGGAACTCAAAGATAGCATCTACCACTCCTCCGGTAATTTATTGTGACAACTTGGGAGCTACCACATACTCGGCAAATCCTCGTTTTTCATTCTAGGATGAAACACTTAGCACTTGCTTTTCATTTCGTCCGTGAACAAGTTCAGCTTGGCAAACTTCGGGTTCAACACATCTCAGGTTCTGATCAGTTAGCTGATGCTCTCACCAAACCTCTCTCTCGAGCTCGGTTTATGTCTCTTATCTCCAAGATTGGTCTCACACAAGGATCGTCCATCTTGCGGGGGCGTATTAAGGCTCCTAATGATCCTCCTAATGATTCTCCTCATCCACGGCAAATTCAAGAAATCCTCCAATGATCCTCCTGATCATTCCCATCAGCAAATCCCTCCTAATGATCCTCCTGATCATTCTCATTACCATTTGTAAATAATAGACTCAATCTTTCCTTGTACATAGAATGATTGTCATCATAATGTGTAATAACTAGCTAGGATTTTTATCTCTGAATGTATAATCTCTGTATGTATAAATACTACATTTGTAATGAATGAAAATCATCTTTTGCCAAATTGTTTTCACAGGGTACGCAGTGGAAGGATGAGCCGCGCGGAGCCTTGATGGGTAGGTGAACAGGCGCCACTATGGGTGGCTGAATAGGTAAGTGGCTTTGAGTGGTGGTGGTGGGGTGCCGGAATATAAGTTGGTGGTGTTGCGGCTGCATGGTGAGGTGGTTGGTAGTAACTCGTACTAATTTCATCTCCATACACTTTGAATAAGCTCAGAAGTAGAAGGGAGAGGTATATGAGAAATCCCGTGTTTTAGAAAGAGAAAGTGGGTTGGTGTGTGTGAGAGAGGGTTATGTTAAAGTCTGAGGTTCCACCTTAAAACCAATTGGTGATAAGGGGAGTAGCCCAGGATCTTTATATATTATAGGCAAGGTTTGTCAATTCCCAATGTGGGATAATATCTCTAACACGCCCCCTCACGTGTAGCGGGCTTTGCCAAAGCTTACAACGTGGACTTATCAACCGGGTGGCGCGGAGTAACATCGTGGGCCGTTGAGCCTGCACGAGTAAGAACCTGCTCTGATACCATGTTAGAGTAACACCAGTTTAGGAAGAGAGACAGATTGGAATTTGGATTTTAAGGTGGAACCTCAGACTTTAACAGGTTAAGCGTGGTGGAATACAGGAATAGTGTAGAGAAGGGAGAGTATTTTTGGTGTGTGTGAGGAGGGTTAAGCGTGGTGGAATACAGGAATAGTGTAGAGAAGGGAGAGTATTTAAATATCTGAGACTTGTTTTAGAGTTGGATGAAAAACTGAAAATAATAGAAAGAAACAATTGTTAATAAATTTTTGTTGCAATTCCCAAATATTGATAATAAATTTTCGTTGCAATTTTCAAAAATTGTTAGATGACCCATTTTAGAGGGTGAAAGGCGTGGAGTGGGTCATTAATATATTTTGCCTTTCCCAATATGTAATTAATAGAAAAATGTGCATGACAGACAGATATGTGGACATTTCATTTGGGAAGACAATTTTTGGCACCAAAACACCATTCGTATTCGTAGGACTCAATTATTTATTAGAGGTATTTTCGAGTGCACAAATATCTAAAAGGGTGTATTTAGAAAATGATATTAAGGGAAACAAATCTAGTCTCTATTTAATTCATGTTCTTGTTTGAGCGAGAAATGTGTGAGTGTGCTGAAGTGCTTTGCACTTCAGCCTTTATATAATTATAGATTAAAAAAAAATTAGATAGTACATAAAATTTATCCAATACTATACCTATTATTATTATTATGTACTGTCTTTTTCTCATGAAACTTCCCGATTTTTATTTATTTTATTCAAATTAAAACTTCAATAAATTGCAATTGAGGACCACAAAAATATATACTCCCTCCGTCCCGTCCGACTTAGGACGTTTTGCCATTTTGGGCGTTTCATTCGACTTAGGACGGCCAAAAATGGAAAGTTTATATTAATTTTATATTAAATGAGACCCACTTGTCATACTCACAACAATAATTTCATCACTATTTATCTCACTCATTCTCTCTTCTATTTAATTTTTCACATTCACAATACATTCTCCACTCATACTCTCTCCTAATATTATAATAATATTTTTTAATTTTTGTGTCGGGAGTGAATATCCTAAGTCGGATTGAAGGGAGTATAAACCGAAGTGCTTGTATAATTTACCCTAATAAAACTGATTGGGTCGGGTTTAGAAATAGGTGATTGAAAACAGAAACGACTTGGCCCATTGCCATCTCTGTATCTCCCTTAACAAAGGAAAGGAAGTGCTCTCTTTCCACCGCCACCACCGCCGCTAACAGTTTCCTCTAACCCCGCCTCAAAGTACTATCCGATTCTACCACAGCCACCGCCACCGCCACTGCCAAGACCGCCGCTAGCAGCAGTTTTTCTTCAAGGGTTTGTGTGCAAGAGTCAAATAGAGCAATGAAGTTGGATGTGAATGTTTTGAGGTATCTCTCCAAAGACGACTTCCGAGTTCTAACGGCCGTCGAGATGGGCATGCGTAATGTTAGTTACTCTGTTTTGATTTTCTCCCTTTTCCATGATATTTGAATTATCTTCCAATTCAGACTTGTAATTGTAACAATTTCAACTTATTTCAGCATGAAATTGTACCTTCAGAGCTCATTGCGCGAATTGCCTCACTCAAGTATGGATTTCTCCACACTTCCTTCTTGTCTTGAATTAGATGTAATTTTAGTTTCACTTTATTTATTTGGTTCAATTTGTATATAGACATGGAGGGACTTACAAGGTGTTGAAGAACTTGCTCAAGCACAAGTTATTGCATCATGACGCTTCCAAATGTGAGTTTATCTAGTAGGGATTGCAAGTTATTTATTATAATTATACCGATCGCCTCCAAGTACACCCACCTGATTGATTTTGTTACTTATTATCTAGATGATGGATTTCGGCTGACTTACCTTGGTTACGATTATCTTGCAATCAAAACATTGGTTAATCGGGGTGTTTTTTCATCTGTGGGACGTCAAATTGGTGTTGGGAAAGAGTCTGGTAATTTGCAGAAAGCCATTTGTTCTTCTTTTTGGATCTATCATATCTAATAAGAATTCACCCTCCTAATATTTGCTGTATATCAGATATTTTCGAGGTTGCCACTGAGGATGGTACTATTCTTGCTATGAAGCTACATAGATTGGGTAGGACTTCTTTCAGGGCTGTCAAATCCAAGCGTGATTACTTAAGGCACCGTAGTAGCTTTAGTTGGCTCTACCTGTCTCGTCTAGCTGCTCTCAAAGAATTTGCTTTCATGAAGGTGATTCTTTTGTTTCTGTAAGTTGTTTTTTATTGTTGTTTTGCTTTGGCTGATTATTTTGCGGCTCACTGTCACCTTCCCTTTGATTTCTACTTGAGCAGGCTTTAGAAGAGCATGGTTTCCCTGTTCCAAATGCTGTTGATTGTAATCGGCATTGCGTGATTATGTCACTTGTCCAGGGTTATCCACTGTAAGAATTTCCCTGAAATATATCTCTCTGGAGTTATCTTTACTTCTTATGGATTATTTCAGCTTATGCTGCATTTCTTTCTTAAACTCTGTGCTATTATATGCCAACATGCTGTGAATAATCATATTTTCATACCTTGTGCTTTTCTTTCACTCAAAGTGATTAAGCAACTTATAACAAACTGGTCCTTATTGTTCATTGGCCATCACATTTCTACCCCAAAAGTTTTAGGAAGTTGGTTATGATTTATTCTTTTATGCTGTTAAGGAATTTTTATTCGATATAGAAAGCAAAATAATTTCTTCATTGTGTTTATTTTATTTATTTTCTATATTTTCTGTGGAATATTTCAAAAAACTACCCATGACTTCAACCTCTCCAATTTGTTCTCCTTTATTTTAAGGATGCCACGTAGCTATCTTTAGAGTAAGTATGGGTACGAAAACCACCTTGTACAAATTTGGCCATTTGCTTAATGTGTATATATATACACACACACACACATATACATACATGCATACATATCTGTATCGAAATTTGGAGTTAAGTTTTGTCAGGAAGATTTTCATGTATGGGAGCTTTGAGATTATGGTAATGAAGCTTTCAATATCACGTTAAGAATTGTAACTATTTGTAGCTGAAACTGCAGTATCTTCTTTTTATTTTCTCCATTGTTTTTGTATCTAACCTATTTTAAGCAAGTTAACTCTAAGCTGCGTTTACCTTCATCTGTATGAAATTTACCTTTCGAGTTTGGATTGATTTTGGTTCTCTCGTATCTAATTCAATAACTCAAAACAGTTAGCCTTTCGGCCACTTGTAAACAGATGTGGTAACCTTTATTATCTTCACATAAGAAGGCGTGTTAGTTTCAGTCCAAATTATGTTTTGCTTGCAGTTACTCGAAAAATTACAAAACCATTTAGGTCGACTGAATCTTTTCTTGTTACATGATGAAGTACGCATGTTTGCAAGTTTGATGATCTAGGTGCACTTTTCATCTATCACCATCTTTTCGAACCTTTTTAAAGTTCAACCATTTCTTGTCTCTGGCATCTGGGAAGAAGTCGAATTGTTTGGGTCTTTCCTCTCTGATTTTAAACTTTAATCTATTGTGGGTATGTGTTGCTCAAGCACAATATTTTGTTGATTTCTTTTTGGTTTGAAACTGGTAAATAGTCAAATAATAATTATTTTTCTTGCAAAAAAGAATGAAAATAATTATCACAGTTTCATCTTCGTTTTCTTTTACTGATATTGCTCTAGGGTGCCTGATTTCTGCGAAGTGTGTGTAAAGGCTTTAAGGAAAGAGCGTCTATTTGTACTTTGTATTATCCCTGAAAATTAGAGGAGGATGCTTATGAATGTGTCTTACTCCCTCTGTCCCATTCCATAGAAGAGTAACATTTCTTTTTGAGGCTCTTTTTACAGTCAATTGAGTAAACTATCATTTATTTCTCGCCCAGTTTGAATGAAAATATTGCTTCTAGTTTGAATTCACATGTTTTGAGGTGCAATTTAGAGAATTAGTCAATTGTCAGGCGTCAGCCCATTTTCTCAATTTGCGTGTTTGGTCAAATGCTACTCTTGTACTGGAAGTAGTATGAACTTTAGTTTTTCATACAAGCATTCTAGCCAATTCCTTTCTATCTTTCTTTCGATTTAGCAGTACTTTCAAAAAAGGTGTTTTTCTGTCTAATTATTATTTTTTTGAGCATGGAGATAATGTTTTTTTTTTTGAAAGTTGTAGAGCGTTTTGCTTCAAAACATAATTGCATCTGAAAAACATTGTTTTTTATGTAGTGTACAAGTGAAGCAGTTGCAAAACCCCGACATAGTTTTTGAATCAGTATTAGGTGTTATTGTTCGTCTTGCAGAGCATGGCCTTATTCACTGTGACTTCAATGAGTTCAACATCATGGTAAGCTTCTAAGATAAACTATTGGAACATCCTTTTTCTGTTAATGAAACCTTATAATCTTTAATTTGTTTTTCCTCTCTCCAGCTTTTGTTTTCAGTCTCTTAAAATTCACTTTGCTGACTTTAACCGCATATTATTTTTTGTGTGCATTGACTTCATCAAACTTCACAAGTTTTGCTAATCCCTTTTCTTTGTTGGATCGCAGATAGATGATGATGAGAAGGTCACTATTATTGATTTTCCACAGATGGTGTCGGTATCTCATCGGAATGCACAGATGTACGTCACTGACAATTTCAAACGTCATCAATCCAATGCTTTCTTTTAGCTTACATACTCCTGTCTATTCTAATATTTTTACAGCGGATACAACATTTAGTTCTCATTAAGGTCCTATATGCAGGTACTTTGACCGTGATGTTGAATGCATCTACAAGTTTTTCAGCAAGAGGTTAGTTGGTGGTGCTTTCTATACTAAGCAAGTTAGCCTTCAGTTTTGACTCGTAAAGAATTAAATAAATTCTCTTTTGTAATTTTTTCTTCCCTATAATACACTAATGATGATCCAGATAATATTGTTTTGATTATGTTCATACCTTTTGACATACACACGAGCGAAAATTATCAATTTATCGAAAAAGAGTGTTAGAACAGAGTCTATGTAGAAAACGGAAATCACACATCAATCACACAAACACAACGATATACGTGGTTTACCAACTGGAAATCAACAAAATATTATTATCACCTGGAAATCAACAAAATACACCTGGAAATCAACAAAATACAATCTCTAATCTAGAAATATTATTATCACCTGGAAATCAACAAAATACAATCTCTAATCTAGCGCACGAATTCTTGGTCACAAGTGCAAACCGTAGATCTAGAGAAATTAGATTACCAATTGAACTTCAGAACCCTAGAATTATTGATATGCCTATCACACTAGAATTACATTAGATTGTTAGGGGATAGGGGGTATTTATACTGGCCTACTCCTAACCTTGAAGGGTTTCTCAAATCCTGCGCTGAAGCTGGCCGGCTCAGGCCTCAAACCACACGGCGCGTGACCGCACCCCAGACTGCGCGACCGCGCGTTTTGTTCAGAGACTTGGCTCGATCGCACCCCACGAGACCGCGGGATCGCACCCTTTGTCCAGTAGCTTTGCGCGCCGCACCCCTGATCTGCACGGGCGTGCCTTGGTTTCTTGCACGACCGTGTCCGCTTGTCTGTCACAGGAATTACTCCATTGCTTGTTCAATCCCCTTATTTTGGCGTCCCAACTTAGATGACATTAAACCCAATAAATCTCCATATAACCTCCATATCACATAACCAGAACTCCCCCTCTACCTCAGATGCTGTCTATCAGTTGTGAACATTTAGCAAGTCCAAGCAATGTTGGGAACTTGCTAGTTGGAACGGACTTCGTGAACATGTCAGCAAGAGTGCCCGCATTACCCACTTTTTTCACATTGATCCTCTTCTTACTTCTCAGAAAATGATACCTCACATCTATGTGCTTGGTCATTTTGTGGTAAACTTGATCCTTGGCCAGACATATTGCACTCAAACTGTCACAAAATATTGTAGCATGATCCTTTGATGTAATCCGAGGTCGCTGATCAAACCCTTTAGCCATATTCCCTCCATAGCAGCTTCTGTCAATGCCATGTACTCCTATCCCGTAGTCGACAAAGTCACTATAGATTGCAAAGCAGCCTTCTAACTGACAACTGAACCACCAAGAGTAAATACATACTCGGTCATAGATCTCCTCGTATCAACATCCCAGAGTAGTCTGAATCACAATAACCCTCGACTGCACATTCTGTACCACCTCCATAAATGAGCCTAACGTCAGATGTACTCCTATGATACCTGAAGATCCTCTTCATTCACTGCCTACAAATGTTCCTTACCAGGACTACCATAACCCTACTAACAACATTAACAACATGTGCAAGATCCGGCCTAGTGCAAACTATAACATACATCAAACTACCAACTGTACTAGCATAAGGTACTCAAGCCATATACTCTTTCTCTTCAGACGATTTTGGTGTAAACGCAACAGACATATGTGCATTCGCTGCACTCGGAGAATCTATAGGCTTTGCTGTAGACATGCCAAACCTCTCTAAAGCTTTCTTGATGTAACATTTTTGGGATAAGAACAATTTTCTTTGGCTTCTATCTGTGTCATACCTATAGTTTTATTTGCTGCACCCAAATCCTTCATTTCGAACTCAGCAGATAGTATACCATTAAACTTCTGAATATTAGACTTCTTATCGTCAACATAAAAAACCAAATGGATAGTCGAACCATCCACCAACCTATTGTGATGCACACAACAGTCATACGAGCTCCTCATGTAACAAATCTCTGTCATATAGCTGTCAAACCGTTTATACCACTACCTAGGCGACTGCTTTAGTCCATGCAAGGACTTTTTCAACTTACACACGTAGTCTTCTTTCCCAGGAACCTGAAACCCATCTGGTTGTGTCATATAAATCTCCTCCTCCAACTCTCCATGTAGAAAAACTGTTTTCACATCTAGCTGCTCGAGTTCCAAATCCTGATGTGCCACCATTGCTAATAGCACTCTGATCGAAGTGTGTCTAACTACAGGTGAGAAAATCTCATTGTAGTCAATACCCTCTCTATGCGTGAAGCCTCTAACAACCACAGGAGCTTTATACTTGACTCCTTCTGATGGTGATATGCCTTCCTTTTTCTAGAAAACCTTGCAAGTAACAATCTTTCTGCTTTCGTTCGGGCCTCTTGATTAATTCTCATGTCTGATTCTTGTGAAGTAACTCAATCTCGTTTCCCATAGCTGCATGCCACTAGGCATACTCTGAACATGTAACTGCTTCCTAGATAGTGGTTGGCTTCGAAGGATCAGACTCCACCTCCTTAGCAACCTGAAGTGCATAAGACACCATGTCTTCAAAGTCGTTCCTCACTGGTGGCTTCCCGAAATTAGCTCGTCTAGACCTCTCTTGAGCTAACCCATGTCTTCACGAATATGTGATGAACTGTCTGGTGCTTCTGTCTGTCTCTGAAGGTAGATCCTGATTAACATCTGAATGTGGACTGCCCAACTCTGTAGTATCTTGTAGCTTCACATGTTTATCAATACTATCAATACTTGATACAACCACAAATCACATAATAGGATTAATCACAAAATTTTCATCAAAGACAACATTTCTGCTTATGATAACCTTACCATCTGATGGAGACCGAATTCGGTATCCCTTGACACCATCTTCATAACCCATAAAACTCCTTTTCTAGCCCTCTGTTCTAACTTTCCATCATCCACATGATAATAAGCAGTACAATCAAAAGCTTTTAAATTAGAATAATCAACAAGTTTACCTGACCATACCTCATTGGGAACTTTGAGGTCGATACCTGTGTGAGGTCCGCGATTTATTAAGTAACATGCTGTACTAACCGCTTTTGCCCCGTAACCACTTGGGACAACTGCAACTGCGTTGGAGAGCGTACGCACCTCGCTTCTAGCCAACAACGTCTCGATCTTACGTGTGTT
The DNA here is from genome assembly GCA_022495995.1 of Adenophora triphylla var. japonica. NCBI lineage: Eukaryota > Viridiplantae > Streptophyta > Magnoliopsida > Asterales > Campanulaceae > Adenophora > Adenophora triphylla. The sequence continues at coordinate 148,330 of JAFEMH010000207.1, read as the reverse complement.
CTGCGACACCATTCTGCTGCGGTGTTCCTCTGATAGTGAGATGTCTAGAAATCTCCACTTCTTTACATAACTCATTGAACTCAGTACTGCAAAACTCCAACCCATTATTAGTCTCTTGGATCTTTTTCCTTGTCTGATTCTCCACTATTGTCTTCCACTGTCTGAAATTTGTTAGAGCCTCACTCTCGTGCTTCATAATAATAATAACCCAAGTATTCCTCGAGTAATCATCTATCATCGACAAGAGATACATGTGTCAATGATTCCTGATGTGAAGGTCCCCAATAATCCGAGTGGATGTAATTCGGACTACCTTTCGTTCTATGAATCCCCTTTGGAAACTTGTTTCCCTGCATCTTCCTAAGTACACAATGCAGACAAAGCTTAAGGTCCTTAACCTTATGGCCACAAAGAAGACCATGATTCCCTAGTATTTGCATCCCTCGAATGCTCAATGTGCCTAAGCTTAATATGCCACAACTTTGTCATATCCTCCTTGACCACTTCAGATGATGCAACCAATACTGATCCAGAAAACGTACTACCTTGGAGGAAATACAAGGAACCCCGCTTAAGGCCTCTCAGAATCACTTCAGAACCTTTGCAGACATAAACTGTTCCACCTTTACCTCTGAAACTGTACCCTTTGCTGTCTAGCTGACTAAGAGAGATCAGATTTTTCGTCATGGGTGGAACGTCTCACATCGCTTAAAGTGCAGAACTTACCATCATGAGCCTGCAGCTTGATAGAGCCAATACCAACCACCCTGCAAGTAACACTGTTGGTCATATTGGTCATATGAATATTACCTCATCTACCTGCTTATAAGTTGTAAACTACTCTCTACTCGAACTAATAGGATAAGAAGCTCCAGAATCAAGAATCCATACATGACTGTCAGAATCTTTTGTTACTGGAGCATAATCCCCATCAGAGTTGCAAGTATCAACAACAGCAGCATTAACTTTAGAACGAATAGGAAGATCGCCTCGCTTCTTCCTAGGACAATCTGTCAACCAATCCCCTTTCCCTTGCAATAGTTACAAATATCCTCGGGTATCGGACCCTTCGACGCAACTCTCCAGTCTTGAGCGAGGACTTCACCTCCTCTAGAGTGACCGTCTCCTTACCACTGATACTAGAGTCAACATAGTGCTCATATGATAAAGACAATGAAACAAGAAGCATTAATGCGTCATCCTTATCAGCAACTTTAGCATCTATATTACGAAGTTCAAGTAATAAATATGTAAATCTATCTAGATGATCCCTAATGGGCGTACCTTCCTTCATATTCAGAGAGAATACAACTTCTGCTTCAGATATAGCTCGTTGGTCAATGATCGTGTAAAAACCATATCTTCCAATGCAAGCCACAAAGCACCGCCGGAATCAGTATTTGCAATATCCGCTAAAACATCATCATCTAGATACCTTATGATTTTAGAGTGGGCCCTCTCATCTAGCGAGATTAGACATGCTTCTTCCTTCTCAACTGCCTTCTTGTCCTTCTCCGAAATCTCTGCTGTTTCAGCCGTAACAACTTATGTGGGAACGACTTCTGCTTTGCCCTTTAGATCCTGAGGACCCTTGATTGCAGCAGCCACTGAAGCCCACTAACTCTTATCTCTCAACATGGCTTTCATCTTGATTTGTCAAACACCAAAACTATTCTTCCCAATGAACTTGTCGATCAGCGATTCTATTTCTGATCCCATCTTCTTATGCAGCGGAATACCTCTACACCTTTCTCAATCAAACCAGACTTTGATACCAGTTTGTTAGAAAATAGTCTATGTAGAAACGGAAATCAAAGAACAATCACACAAACATAACGATATACGTGGTTCACCAACTTGGCTACGGGTAGAGGGAGAGAGTATTATTATCAACTGGAAATTAACAGAATACAATCTCTGATCTAATACACGAATTCTTGGTTACAAGAATTCCTGACTGTGCAAACCCTAGATCTAGAGAAAACAGATTAGCAATTGAACTTCAAACCATAGAATTATTGATGTGCCTAACACACTAGAATTACATCAGATTGTTAAGGGATAGGGGGTATTTATACCTCCATAATCCTAACCCTGCAGGGGTTTTTCAAATCCTGTGCTGAAGCTGGCCGGCGCAAGCCCAAAACCACACGGCGCACGACCGCACCCCCAAACTGCGCAACCGCGCGTTTTGTCCAGAGACTTGGCGCGATCGCACCCATCAGACCGCGCCCTTTGTCCAGGGCTGCGCGACTGCACCCCTGATCTGCACGGGCGTGCCTTGGTTTCTTGCACGGCCGTGTCCGCTGGTCTGTCACAGGAATTACTCCATTGCTTGTTTAATCCCCTAATTTAGGCATCCCCAACTTACATGACATTAAACGCAACAAAGAGAGCTGTTACTTCAACAATTTTCTATAGCTTATTTGACACGAGAATTGAGCTGTCCCGTCCCATGCATTAGAAGATCTTGCTAAAAATGGAAGTGTTTTGGATTAACAGACGGGGTTATATTATCCAAGACTTGATTGTCTTGGATCTCCTATTTTACTTTCTGAATTAGAGGAATTCTAGATTACAACACGAGGATAGCCTCTAATGAGATATGAAGCTGTGCTTGCATCGCTTGGAGTAAATGGCCTGGGAGCTTTTTGCAGGACTTCATTTTGGGCCATTTCCCCTTTCAAAAGGGCTACTGGCTTTGTATGGATAAGCCACTCACTCATCATGCTACATACTGGCATCGTTTTTTGTTTACCATTAGCAGCTTTTAGTTGATGACATTGACATGTTTGAATATGATAATCTCTTTTCCTTCACTTCATTATGATTCATGCTAAAACCAAGAAAAAGATGGATATGAAGCTGGAGGGACGAATCAATTGTTAAGGTGAAGAATGAAATTGATATTTGGAAGACTGGAAGAGCATGATGAAAAATGTGAAATAGTTAAAAAGAGGAGCTATTTTGCACTTTCATTTGGTGATGAGGTGAATGATAACGGTGTAATCATACGGAGCCAATTGTTTTGAACATATTATTTTTAAATTATTAATACATAATTTACTAATGCTAGGTCACAAGTCATTGAAAGTAAGCCCACATCATTAAAGGCTCTGTTGTGTTTCTTTTTTTATCACAAGCTGACATTCCCGATATAGTTACACCGTGACAGCATACTTAAGTTTGCGGAAGCCTTTACTGTAACTTGAACCCATTTCCTTTCCCATCAGGCATTAGTCACAGATCGCATGTGCGTTAGCTGTGCATCATAGTTATTAAAGGCCCAAGGCGCACCAAGGCGCAAAAGGTGTGCCCGGAGCCTAGGCGCAAGACGCAAGGCGGGCGGGCGCCCGAGTGACGACGCAAAAATGCCTTAAAATACTAAAAATATAGTATACATACAACATCAAGATCAGATGAGCAATAAATCAAATGCAAGTAGTAAATCAAACATACGTTATAAGTCATAAAAGAAACAAGCACAAACATACGTTATATGTCATAAATGTATGTATACTATACTAAAAATATAGTATACATAAAATATAGTATACATACAACATCAAGTGATCAGGGAGATCGCCGGAGTTCTTCCCAGGTCGCCGGAGGTCGTCGCTGTTAGTTTGAAGGAGTTCCTAGTGATCGCTACTCTTATACAGAGTTATGACACGTGTACATGAGAGAGTCGTGGCATGAGAGAGTCGTGGCAGAGAAGAGTAATGGTCGCGTATTAGGTTTAATTACGATTTAATTGTTGGTCAATTATTGTGGTCGGAGCCTAGGCGCACACCATCAAGGCTCGCGCTTCAGCCCTAGGCGCGCCTAATCCCTCGCCTATGAAACAGAGCCTCGCCTAGCACAATCCAGGCTCCAAAGCTAAGCCTCTCTGCGCCCGGAGCCTAGGCGCGAGCCTAGGCGCGCTTTTGATAACTATGCTGTGCATGCCACCGTGCCTAAAGATACTTCAAGTTGCCCATTTGCTATTAGAACTTTTACCAAATTAGGTTTGTAGTATGTTTTAGTGTGCTGTTTTTTCTTACAGTCCTGTACATCACAGGCTGGTTCATTTCTCTGAATCTTTACCTTATTTAGTTTTTATTCCTGCCAGGTTCAACATGTTATTTCAAGAAGAAGATTTAGAAGGAGACTCTGATGAAACTAGCAGGCCTCGCTTTTCTTCCATATCAAAAGTCTCCGGTTTTCTGGACAAGGAACTTGCAGCCAGTGGTTTTACTAAAAAGGACCAGGATGATATTGAAAAGGTATGATGCATCATATTATCTCTAGACCATTGTAATTTTAGAAACCAACAAATAAGTAGCTAAACAGGGTTGGAATTGGTCACCAAAGCTTTAGTATGGTAGGTAACCATCTAAAAGCTTAAGGCATTAAAGAGGGCTCCCCCGATGTGTAGATCAAGCTTAAGATGACATTCATTGATCACGTTTTGTCCTTTCATTGTCTACCAGTCATTCATAACGTGGTTAGAAGTCTAATATATGTCATCCTAGTGCCAAATATACATAACATTCTTTCTGCTCGTTAAATGAGAAGCATGTCTACAGATGCGAACTTTGTCCATTATAATTTTTTTGAGGAATTTCTTCTGATATACATGTATTTGCACATTTAGCTGTCTCTGGCTAAGTTGTTCAATCTTCTTTTTCCTTTATTGAGTTTTTCAATCAGCTTTTTGTGCTACCTCTCTAAGTACTTCTATTTTCAATGATACATATATTTCCAATCATGTAGTTGAACGAAGGAAAACTCGAGGATGATCTAGATTCTAATGATGGAGCAACAGAAGAAGACGAAGAAATCAATGACTCAGTAGGTGAACTGAATTCCAGTGAATTGACTTCTTTATCCTTGATTGATAAGGTACTCTTTTTATTTGCTTCATTGATCAATGATGTTTTTGGTTTGTTAATGAATTTGAAAGTCAAGTGCAAACACAGTTGTATTTAAATTTTCAAAACATGCATTAGTTTCTGAATAATTTGTTGCTCTTTAAAGCAATTTTACTGCCCAACCATAGTTTCAATTGATGAATCTTGAGTCAAATGCCTTGGTTTTTAAAGATTACTGTATGATGGGCATATATTGCCATAAAAAATAAAAACAATAAAGAATTAAGAAAAAGAAAGACTTTTGAGTGGGATTGACATCAGGGGAATGAATGTCCTCTCTCATATAGGGGTCAAGCTGGTGAGTCTTTTGGGGGATCCATTAGAGTGTGAGTCATCTGCAATTCGTAAGAAAGATCGTGGGGTCACCCCTATAATTACGGAAAGCTTTTGCCCTAGGAGGTTTGGTGCCGGATAGCGAGTCTTGAGATTGTTATTCTTAAGAGTCATATGTGCTCTTTACAAAGGCTCGTCGTGATGATAGGTACGGTACTTGGACCTTTCACTTATGCCATTTGCACCCGAGTAGGCTTGTCTATTTTGACCGAAATTCAATTTAAAATTTTGGATACGGATTTTAGTATTACTGAAATCGATAATTTATTTGCTTAATGGATCAACTATGAACAAAATTTTGGATACGGATTTTAGTATAACTGAAATCGATAATTTATTTGCTTAATGGATCAACTATGAATTTTCATATTCCGATCTGTTAAGGACCCTATCTGATGTGGAGATAACATATTTATTGTTTACTGTTTACTGTTTACTGTTTACTGTTCACTGTTATTATACCTATAGTTTATAAAAAATTCATTTTATATATAATTTCAGATCAGCTGAGATATTTTGTCGGACATTTTGACTAGTAACAGTCTACAGATTCAGATATGGATTGACAAACATTTGACCTGTCTGAGTCTTTTTTATTTTAAAAAATGTGGTTTGTCTCATCCTAACTTCCAGAGGTAGGTTGCCAGTTGGTGGGAGGAGTGTTGGTTAAATCGGGGTTGTGTTAGTTTAGCATACAAGGAAGCTAAAGGTGTTGAAGGAGAACATCAATGTTTGAATAAGGTGGTCCTTGATGATTTTAGGACTTAGGATCTGGAAGAGTGCTACATTGGTAAATGTTTCTGGGATTAATAGGCTTGAGTTGTTGGGACTTTATTATTATTTTGTGGAGAGAAAATCTCTTAGAAAGAGTTGAGGGAAGTGTTTTTGAAGAGCAAATTTAGTTGGAGGAAAAAGGCTGGATTAAAGTTGTCAGTGAGGAATTATGTAGTTGAAAGGTGTTTGGATTTACTTCAAGCAAGAGGCGAGGGAACTCTTTGGTATGGGTTATTTATAAACCATTTGTTGTTCTTGGAGATCATCCTTAATTTTTGTAGGTCCTTGTTTCATGAGGAGCAGATAGGCTCATGATCTAGGATTTTGGTCTATGTTTTCTATTTTTTTTTTTAGCGGATGGATTGGATGGAGAGGGTGTTTATCACTGATGATGAAGTTGGGACATTGACGTTGAAGGTGATAAAGTGCCAGGTCTCAATGGAGTATTAATGGTGTTTCGAGTCTAGTTGGGATGTTGCCAAGATCCCAAGGGCGGCCATGGATATATGGAAAGGGCGGGAAGGGGTTAGCTTTGTATCTGAATTTTGGAGAGACCTATAATCGAAACAATTGGAGCCTTGTGCATTTGGTGATGGTGATGGTGATGGAGATGGAAGTCTTTGGGGGAGTACATAACGTCAATGATTTTGTGGTGCCTTTTGCGAAGACTTCATTTTTTATAATCATTAACTGGTATCTGATTGAATGGTCCACCACTTCTAGGGGTCTTAGTTTTAATTTTAAAATTCAAAGATAGGAAAAAATATATATGTTGGTAGTAAAAAAGTTCAAAGGAGATGAGAAGTTTTTCAAAACACAAATACGAAGTGAAAAGACTAAAAGCGTAATGTCCTTTTAGATAGCATTGGCAAGCTAGAACACCTGGGATAGGCAGGGAGGGCCCATAAAAGGCATACAGGTGACTACCCCACAAGAAATGTGGATTAGCGTAAGGATTCTTGAGTTCCTTTCGTGCCTCGTAAACCACTTCCCACGGCAACATTTCATCCTTTTGCATTCTAGATCCTTACACAGACCCCTGAAGAAACCCATGTTTCGCCAACCGCACCAAAGAGATGATTCCATTAACAATAAGTCCCATCAATGGGAACAACGTTGCTGAAGTTGAATATCAAGTAGCTGTGGCGCAAATGTTTTCTTTGTTAAAGCAACTCATGGAAGATCTTCATCAATCTGTTAATGTTCTTGTACAACCTGAATTGTGATAATCAGTCAACAATGTTCTTGGCCGAGAGCCTAGAGTTTCACGCTAGGACTAAGCATGTGGAGGTGCACTATTATTACCTACGGGAGAAGGTGTTACGAGGGGAGATGTAGATGGAACATATGAAGATTCATGACTAACTTACGGATGTATTCTCTAAGAGCTTATGCCTGATGAAATTCGAACCATTTCGAGAGCAACTTCGAATGACATGGTACTCGAGGAAGTAATCGATTTAGGGGAGTGTTAAAAATGCTCCGACTCTCTCTCTCACCTCCTAAGTCCAGACCATTTCTCAATATCTCACTCTCTTCCTCTCTCTCTCTCTCTCTCTCTTTCTCCCTAAGTCAAGAACATTCTTAATTAATATTCACTCTCCCTCCCCCTAAATTAAATAAGTTTGTAACTAATCTTTCTAGTTCTGTAGAATTCCAAATTACTCGTACACATAGATAGTAGTCTAAAATCGTAAAGAATTTGAAAGAGCAATTAAGAGCTTTCTAGACTTAAGGAGAGAGATTAATTGGGAATGTTCTAAACTTGGGGATGCAAAGAGTTCAAGTGAGAATGCTCCTAAACTTAGGGGAGTCGGTGCATTTTTATCTTTCCCCTCCACCGACTGCTCACGCGAATATGACGTCATTCCAAGTTGCTATCGAAATGATTCGAACTTCGTTAGGCACATCTTTGTGAATATATTCACAACTTGGTCTTTAGTCCTCGTGTTTCATTTTAATCTCGTCCTGTGATACATTTTTCCCGTAAGTAAGCAATGATAGTGCATCTTCATACTTATTTCTTATTTTTAATATCTTCTTAACCTTCACAAAAATTTGATTTTACCATCTCTTCACTTTTCACTTTTTGCTCATCCCTTCTTTGACGTGTTTATACGTCGATTCATGTTAGCCAACCATAATAATTTTGGAACTAAGGCGAAACTATCACTAATGGAGGACAGGTGAATCATGGTATTGTCAAGAAGATTGGCTATGAAGACTGGTTGTTTTCCGCAGTTTATGCCAACCCTAACAGAAGCTTCACAACCACCCCTCCTATTAGAAATACTCAACCTCCACCATTCTTCAACCCATCAGATATCCCTTCCACTTCTCCAAGTGATTTCTCCCAGCTTCTCAGTTCAGTGCCCTTCATGTCATTATTCAAGACCAACTTCATACCAATCAAGGCCACACGCTTAAGCTTACTGCTTCAAACCTCATCAATGCTCAAACCCAAGAACTGGCTACACTTAAATTCTCATTTGATGATGCCATTGAGGGGAAGAATATAGCAAGGATGGTTATGGTATCAATCAAATTAAAGCTAAGCAAGGAGGGTTAAAGTATGAATACCCAACACCAAGCATATTGCTGACAAATAATTACAATTCAGCTCTATACAAGAACATTTACAGTCTGATGAAAATCTTCCATTAGCTGCTTTAACCTAGAAAACTAACTTCAGTCAACAACAATATTACCCTAGTGCCGCAAAGGCTCCCACCTACGGTGGGGTAAGAGGGAGGTCGGATGTACGCAGCTTTGCTTCTGTTTTAAAGCACAAAGATGCTGTTTCCGGATAACCCACGATGAAAATTGCATGGACTGACCGTTGCTTTATAACAAAGAAACGCAGATAGTTCAGTGAGCTATTTCCAACTTCAGTCCTTGTTGCTAAATATTAACTCCTAGTGTGAAACACCGGGTTCTCGACCAAGCATATTACTGGCCAATAATCTTCCATTGCTGCTTTAACCTAGAAAAACTCTCGCAACTTTAGTCGTTGTTGCTAAATATTAACTTCTATAATGGCATACCAAAAATATGAAAATGACTTGTCGTAAGTCTTGGCATTTCAGTTATAAGGCGTCTTCGACCAACCAGAAATGGGGTGGTTGAGTTTCTCCTTAGAACCTGCAACACTGATTCCTGTGATAGTCCTGGACCCTGACCGTCTACCCTAGAACCACCCGCAAAGTCTCCTCTTAAACTGATCTTATCTAACACACCGGATAATATCCTTGATTCCCCGGATGTCAACTTTGATGGTAACAATCTCGAGTCAGCCTCGAGCACAAACCAGAGGCTGTAAAAAATGTCGGCTTTGATACCAATTGTTGAACACGAATTGGAAGTGGTGAAACCCAAAGATATTATTTTATTTATGATCATAAACTTCTTGACACTATTTAATATGGCATACTAATAATTTTGACTCGGATGACTAAATGGAAGGGGGAGAACATCATTATACTAGACATAAGTCAGTTACTAGGCTTCTAAATTTCTCTTGATTAATTACTCCACATTAGCAGTAATCTGGATTTGGAATCCTAAGAATAGGATTAAAAGTTTTCTAAGCTTAGGAGGAGAGAGGGAGAGAGAGATTAAATTGAAATGTTAGGGAGAGAGAGAGAGAGAGAGAGTGTTTAGTTGAGAATGTCCTAGACTTGGGTTGAAATGTTAGGGAGAGAGAGAGAGAGAGTGTTTAGTTGAGAATGTCCTAGACTTGGGGAGAGAGATAAAGTCGGTGCATTTTCTGACATAAAGCTCCTCTTTATGTTGGTGGCAGCATATATGTTCAAAACACAACGGTCTGAGGTTAAAGGTTGTTGGCCTGTTTCGGTGTCCTGTGGGGAAGGAGACGCTTAGGGTCTCACCTTCAGTTTGTAGATGATATTTATTCCCTTCACATTGGACGCTTGTGAGTTTGTAAGAATACCCGTAAAATTCACAGATCCTTGAGTCAATTTCCAGGCTGGAGATTAACCCCACCAAGTGTTTAGCTGCAATTAACATGGAGGGTCAGGGTGTTAGCTCCAATCTGTGTATGGCATGGAATTTTTTTGCAGTTTTTGTCAATCATGTCGTGTCTTGTTACTCTTTTGCCTTTGACATTTGATCATTGAAGCTCTTACAGCTCCCTGGTTCCATATACACCCACACCCGCATGCATTCATTTGTACGTGTATGTATATATGTACTTGTGTCTTAGTAAAGTAACAAGCCATTTTTTTTGTGAAGGATGAGCTACTTCTGTCAAGCAGCATTATAAGCGATGTAAAAGAGAATGAACAAAATAGTGAAGACAGACATGATGGACATGAGAATGAAGATACAAATGATCAGGTACTTGTGTTGTCTAATCTCAACTGCTCGACTTGCATGTTTATTGGTGGAGCAATGCTAGGGGCTCAAAAACACATTTGTCTTGGCCACAAACCCAGTTGGCAATGCATGATTGGATATTTAATTAATGAGTTGTGGGGTCTACATACTCAACATCCAATCATTCATTGCCAACTGTTTTTGTGACCAAAATTGTGAGATGTTTGTAGACCCCACAACTCATTAATTAAATCTAGTATTACTCTTACTGGTGGCTCGATCTACAGGAAAAAAAACTTATAAAATCACTGCAAAATGGCACGCATGGATCTACCATAGTGTAGTCCACATTTTCATCTGGTTCCATGCTCCCGAATGCATTCTTATTGAACCTTTAATGCTTCCTCTAGAGACTGGAATCACCTTCAGTCATAACATAAAATTGGCTTGGTTCTGTTCAGTCTGACTGACTGTAGGCAGTGGGTGACCCAATAGTTATTCAAAATGGGTGCACAAAATTATACTAGTACTACCTCTCTCCAAAATGAATGTCCAAATTTTTTCCAATTTTGCTCTTGATCAAGAGCATATTTGAAAAGTTTTTGGGCGGGGATTCATTGTGGGACGGAGGGAGGACAAAAAATTAATGTCAACCATTGAACTGGAACCCAAGACCACAAAGTTAATAAACTTGCATTTTGCCCACTGAGGCTGGCAAGATGCTTGTTCAACAGGTGCACACTATATATATTTTTAAAATGTGTATATATCTAAAAAAATTCTCATAAATTGGGAGATTAGATGGGTGCACTTGTACCCCATTAGTATGCTGTGTGTCCGCTCCTGTAGGGAGGGAATGTTGTCTTAAATAGGTTATTCCAGTTCAATCAACCTTATTTTTGTACACAGTTGTAAAAAATCCTTGTATTTTGATGGGATTCATGCTATTAAAATTAGAGATAAGAAACGTCCACAATGTGATTATTAGTGGCATGCTCAAAGGGGAGTGGGGAGTTCATAAGCTTGTCAGGTTAAAGAACCATTTCACAGTGACACTAATCTAGTATCAGGATCCCCACTTAGGCGGAAAATATGTATGGTTTTGTTATGAGTAGTAATAGTGGCAATGATTCCATTGTCTTGTTAGTTCTTGGGAGAATATGATTCCCCATTTGTGCAAAGCAGTCGTTGTTGGTATCCCATACATACCAAATGAGAAAATGTATTTCACTAACTGTTCATATTAGGGGAAGCAAGCCTTTGATAATTTAGTTATTTATTTTCACAGGAAGAAAATGGTGAAATTAAGCATGAAGACGATCCTGAACTTATGGAGCGTCTGGCCAGGCAGAGGCGGCGTGCTATTCAAGCGGCCCGTGGGAAAAGGAAAACCTCTACTTCTAGGAATGCTTACAAAGACAAAGGTGGCAAATCCTCTAACAGTTCCAAGATCCAGAGTCAACTGAGCAGCTGGTGAAAAATTTCTCCAATATTTAAAATTATTTAGTTATAGAGAAAATGCTTGTAAAATCTTACAAATAACAAGGAACAGGTAATATTATGTCCTTATATATATATATATATATATATATATATATATATATTTATATAATTTTTGTGGACAAATTCCAAACATTTTAAGAGTTTTATTATTGAAATGATGACATTTACAAATGTCATGGCTGATTTGGCATCCAAGACATTCCATACTCCCTCCGTCCCATGTTTTTATAGACTTTTGATCATGGCACGGAAATTAAGAAGGAAATATTATATTGAAAGTGTTGTGAGTGTGAAAATAAAATAGGAGAGAGAATGAGTGAAGAGAATAGTAAATTATAATGGTGATGTGAGTATTAAAATAATGTATGAGAGAGAATGAGTGGAGAGAATAGTAAATATTCATTTCCATTTTAGGAAAGTATATATTATTGTGGGACGCCCAAAAAGGAAAGTTTATACATTATCATGGGACGGAGGGAGTATTCATGACTTTTACAAAGTCATGGATCTCTTTTTTTTTTTTTTTGCCAGTGGTTCACGGCATGGAAAAAAAACCCAAGACAATTGATCAATTAGAGGGTGACACGTGTTAGATTTTTGAAATTAATTTTTTCAACAAAAATTGCAATTAACATATAAAAAATAATAAAAATACAAGAATATCGAAAAAACTACCATTATTAATATTTTATCACTCTCTATAATTAAAAAATAAAATATATTAATAAAATAATTATTTATAATGAAATTTATAATTAATCATTTATATATTACAATAATTAATAATTATATACTATAGTAGTAATCTATAGTATAAAACAGGAAGTGGTGAACATTGGTTTGAACAGTACCAAATGGGTTTTTTTTCCATTTTGCTCTCGTATATTTGTTCCTTTCCTATTTTGTCCTTAAAAAAAAAATCTATAGTATAAAACAGGAAGGGGTGAACAGTGGTTTGAACAGTATCAAATGGGTTTTTTCCCATTTTGCCCTCATACATTTGTCCCTTTCCCATTTTGCCGTTAAAAAATATTTTAATTAATTTTTTTTTTAAAAAAAAACAAAACAAAAAAAACACCCGTGTCCTTGGACACGGGCATGTACTAGTAAATGTAATATAAATGAGTAGGAAAGAGAAAATATGGTGGGGTATAATAAAAAGTAGGAGAGAGAAACTGATGACTTTTGTCATGAATGGAGATAAAATTGTTTGGAGTTGTGTTATTTGTGAGGACCCCAACCCGGAACCTACACGTGTCCCGAGCTAGAGCGTCCTCAAACTAACCCAAATTTCCTTGACTTTTAAAACCTTTATTTAACTTTCAAAAATAAATACAATTGTTGTAATCATTTCAAAATAAATCTACACCTTTTCACAATGGAGAAATAGTTGACTAACTTAGAAAGTAAGAAACTGTTTTAGTTACAAAAGGCCTCGGTTATAACATAAAATGAAGATTTATAAATACAATTCCGTAAATGCATTATACCAAAGTACACTTTCTATACCATCCTAATCATACCCCGACAATTCCCACAATATAACTTTCAAACTCCTCACCGCCCTTACTTGGTGGTCCAATTTGTCTCGGAATCTAAAAACAAGTAAAGGGAGAGGGGTGAGAATAAATCTCAAGCTATTATGAATGCAAAGAATATGCCATATAAGATGCAACACATAACAAGTTGCATATAACACGTTGGAAAAGCCGTAAACACCTTACATTACCTTGGTTTACCTTTTCCGTCTCGAACGATAGTCGTACAACATTGGGTATAATAATACTCCAATCTTACAGGTGAGCCGCAAGCAATACTCACGTCTTATAAGACCCGTTTTCAGGGAACCAAATAAGACGATAAAGAGCAACTCGTAAGGCTTTTGGCTGTCAATACGGATGCTATACCCACGTGGCCGCGGGAGGGGACGGCATGACGTATATAACATAATCCGATCACATTAGGTCACACTTCCATAATTGATCGTATTATGTTATACCCCAAATGTCGGTGACTCACACATTATCAAGCACATAATAGATACTTGAATAAATCCACAAAGGGGATAAACAACATAGCAACATACGGTAAAATATACTCATGCTCAATCAACATCATAGTGCAACATTTCTTTAACACACTTTGCATAATTAAGCAATATAGCCACATGGTAAAATATACTCATGTTCAACAATAATCAGAGTGTAGCATTTATGTAATACACTAAGCATAATCCAATCCATGAATAGGTACTCAAGTAAGATAATGAGATATCATCAACCTATCTTACTTAGTCATTATACGACAATATATGATCTCTATAAGGATCCAAGTTAACTCTACCAAGTTGGAGTCACCTTTAATAAACTGTCAAATGATTCCTAAGTCGAAGATAGAGTGCCTCCATATTTTCATTTAAACCCCATTTAAGGTGCCATTAAGTGATACAATTGCTCTAAGTATAACTTAGGTTAAAAGGATTAATTCATATCCGAAAATGTTAGGTTCCAAACTTTATATCGGTTAAGGATCATGCTAGGAGGTTACTAGTGAAAATTCAGCGAAACAGGAAACTAGGCCAATTCTGCCAACATGGGCGACCGCCCAAGAGGGATTTCTAGGCATCCTAACTTCTGTCAAGATGGGCGGCCGCTCATCACCACTTGGGCGACCGCCCAAGACCCCAGTCCAGCAAGCTCTATTTCCAAACCTTTGTTTACTTAGGTTCTTCTTTCCCTTTTTACATCTTCCTACTTTCATAATCACCCAAAAGAATTTCCAAATTTTACAAACTCATTCTAAATCCTTTAAACCAAAATAACATAATTCTAGATTATTTTCCACAAGATTTCCAACCCATTTTATCAACTCATTTCAAGTAAATCCTCTAAAATTAACTCAACCCATTTCTTTCATTCTAAATCAATTTCTAAGAACAAAAGCCTCATTTTATTTCATTTAAACTCAAAGTGATCTAAACCTAGATTTATTACCACTTGATTTTCCACCCAATTTACTACCATTTTCAAGATTTAACATTCTACATCTAACTCCACCCATTTCTTTCAATCAATCAACTTCTAAGAATCATAACATCCTTCTATGTCATTTATCACATCCTCAAGTCCCAAAAAGAGTTCTAAGGCAATAAACAACCAATATCATCACAAGAACAACATTAGCTAGTTCATGAGCATTCATAGAAGGAAATGTCATAATAGCTTACTTTAAAATAGGAGATGGATTTAGGACTTTCTTAGCTTGATTGATTCTTCTAGATGATCCCACTTCAAAAGTACCCTTGAACTTGAAAATGGTGGAGGAATGGCTTAGATACAAGACTTGGGGTGGGAGCTTCCATGGAGGTTTTCTTGCTAGGGAAAGTATGAGAAAATGAAAGAGTAAGGAGGAAGGAGGGAGGTGGAGTATATAATTGGTAAAAGGGGAAGGGGAGGCCGGATTTAAGGAGGGATATGGGGAAGGGTATGGGGAAGTAAGAGAAAAGTATGGTCCCCCCATACCCAATTTAGGCTTTCACATTTATTTCTTTCCCCTACACAAAATAAAGCCTAACTACTCACATTTTATTTATTGTCAATTATTATACTTTCCCCATGGACTTTATTTAATTTTCTCAATTATCTCATCCTAATAAAAGAAATCAAAGATATAAAAACGAACACATAATATTAACAATAATATTAAAAGCACACAATATTATACTAAAATTGTGCCTAGGGTTAGGGTCGTTACACTCACTCCTTAAAGAAAATTCGTCCCGAATTTGACTGTCACCTACCTAACTGATCAACCCGCCTCAGTTACATGTATACCTCAGACTTCAATTCTTAAACAGTCTCTTCAATGTTGTGATTCTTCCCAAAATTTTCTAATTCCATTAATAATATAATATTACCACTTAATGATCCAAGAATACTATACACATATCACCAACCCGAATTTTCACGATCTCAATAAAAATATAAACAATTAAAAGTATTACAACTTGTGTCACCAAATATATTACAATATCACATTAAAACTTCAAATATTCTATAAGCTTCTCCAAGCCAGTCTATAAGTCAAATTACCAACCTTTTCTAAAGCTTCAAATGGGTTAACGAACCTTGGCGCCAATTTACCTTAGGCCTTGCCTCTCCAAACTCACCCCAACAAATTAGAGATTGATTTTTTTTTTCTCAAACTATGCCTCATACAGTTTTATCTTAATGTTAGCATGATAACTACTATTATACGCACTCAACCATTGATAACCATACGTACTATTGACTACTAACATCCATTGTTCATGCCCGTAGCATATCATCAACAACAAGTAATGATTCCTCAACTTTTTACAAGGTTAAACTTAATAGCATTCCTACCTTTCCAAAAGGACCTTCCCGAACGTTGTCTATCCAATCCATTTAACACTATGAGTTTTATACAATCGAACCATCCCCTAACATGTGAGAGGACTTTATTAATAACATCTCATCAAGCTATATATATAACGAGTAGAAAATATAATTCAACTTTCTATAACAAAATAACATACCCTTCTTTACTTCCAATGTAACTCAATCACAAAATCTATAGTGATAAAACTCTCAAGTTCAACCTAGAACTCCAAATGCTTTAATAAATCTTCTAACGTCAATATTCTATTATCACAATTAAAGGTTTCAATTATGTTCCGGCCTAGTGACAAATCAATATTCAAATTGAATGGTTGGCCGCCCACAACGGAGCCGATCCAATTTCAAAACAAAACCGAGTCTACTGTGACCGACACAATAATAATCCCACACTTATCAAATCATTTCTCGAATCAAAACTTGAATACAATTAATCATTATAGGGGAACTAGGTTGCATTTTCTACTTGCTTCCGAACAATTTACATCTTTAGGATACCCATTCTTTCTAAAAATTACAAAGCATCTTTCCGAATTCTAAAGGATACTATAAAAAGAGATTCAAAGAGACCCGAATGGTTTATTTATTTAAAACCGGCCCATACCAGCTTTTAATTAACTAAACCACTCACAATTTAAGAACTTTCAAAAGATTGATAAGTTAACAAAATTAACTCGAGTGATTTAATTATCTACAACCGTCCCATACCAAGCTTGTAGATAGTTAAATTACTCACGTATTTTAATTTACACGAAAACGGTTCATCGACCTTATTAAATCAACTATCCCCGAAGGGCACAATTGCTCATACCGAATTCAATATATAGTCCAAAGTTTTAAGGCACCTTTAAAACAATTCTAACATAATTTTCTTGTTTGACTTCTATTTATAATGTAGCCACCACTCAAAATATTTTTACTTAGTTAAATTCCCTATGAGAAAACACAATCTCGCAATACTTATTACTATCTCCGATAAATAACACTAAAACATTCCTTAAGATTATAAACTTGGTAAAGCATCCTCAATTCAATAATTCTTCAAGTTGAATATTCAACACCCTTACTAAATTTGAGTCATCTATTCCCTATCTTTGATATTGGTATTGTACCTAGCAACAACATATTGTAAACATCTAGTTCCCGATCAAATACCATAATTTCTAAATCAGAAAATATAATTGGAACTCACATAGGTCAATCATCCCCAAATTTCAATTAAACATTAACGGTATAATCTAACTTATCTCCCTATAACCATCAACAACTCAAAATTCGTATAACGTAAATATCTTCCAAGCATCACACCAATCCCTTATATGAGTCACGCAACTAAGTCAACCTATACGGTGTAATCATCCTATAGTATCCTGTCTTCCAATAAGATTTATCCTCGTTTTATTTTCTCAACTAATGATAATCATCTCTTAAAACAACCCATATACATAATTTACCAATTCCTGAAGTTGATCCTACAAGTCACCAATAATTACATCTATTATACTTCTTCGCATTTACTCTATTTACCTTCCCATAACTAGTACACAATCCACAAATCAAAACGGTCATACTAGATATAAGTGTTGTCTTAAGTGTATTCTTAAAGCAAATATTCACTGTAATTGTAACACTCCGAAGAATTCAACTAATAACCATTGAGTATCCTATTAGTTTCTAGAATCGGTCATACAAATCATCAACAAATGATAACGAATACTTATTCTTCAGTTACTAATTTGAGATCTCCCTAATCTATAATTAACCACCAAGTATCATCTTTTCTAAATATAGTACTAATTTATCCTTACGGAGAGTCGCTAAACTAATTATCTTCTTTATCAAATATTTTCCCAAGATGAATCATCAAGTCCATCATCCCAATTAGTGTCCTCTATCTAGGAATCCGAATGCCAAAATAATACCTTATAGCAACTCAAAATCTCAATATCCTGGTATGATACCTGATGAAAACCCATTTTGAAACTCACATAGAAAACACCACTTAATCAACTAATAGCACATAAGGCAAAGATATATTGGTTCTATAAGATCTCGTACTCGCGATATTTTATAACCCATATAATCCCACTTAGACTATCACTTTCAATACTAGTCTCATATATCTAGTCTCCACCATGAGACACCATTGAATAACTAATCATGCAATTATACAACCATAAACCACTCTTAATTAGGCCATGTACCTAACCTCAACTAAGAGTTCACAAATTCATTTATCACTGTACAGGAGATAACCCAAGTGTCCTTTACTCAAATTTAACACATAACTCAAATAACCTTCACATTCTTTAGATCATACTTTCGACATTTAAGCATATGTGACATAATATCAATTAATAATTTACCCGACTCAATTACACACGGAGGTAAATCAAACGTAGATAAGGAGACTCGCTTCTTGCGACAGTCCTCCTCAAACACAACAACTACTCAAATAATTCGGTTAATATAACGATGATTCACGGATTGGTAACTCGACCAATTCCACCGGCAATACATGACCACTTAATCACAACTACCATGATACACAAGAATGATTCGAGGTACTCTCCCATAGGAGTAGAACCTTCAAAGACATAAGACAACTTTTAGGCCAATTATGCAAATAAAGATGAAATGTAATGCCACATGAGAACGACTGTACGAGGATTTATAAAAGAATGAACCCTAACTCCTGAGACAGGTAAAATACCTCAAATGATGGTGGAGGAATCTATCTTTCCATAACTCACCTTTCCTTGATTCCTTGGTTGAGTCAATATCATTTTCTCGTCTTTGAACAAATTCCCGCATTAAACTCTCGACGTAAGTTATCGCACACTCTCACTCGCCTAGACTCTACCCGAGAACTCTAACCGAGCTCGATACCAACCGTGAGGACCCCAACCCGGAACCTACACGTGTCCCGAGTTAGAGCGTCCTCAAACTAACCCAAATTTCCTTGACTTTTAAAACCTTTATTTAACTTTCAAAAATAAATACAATTGTTGTAATCATTTCAAAATAAATCTACACCTTTTCACAATGGAGAAATAGTTGACTAACTTAGAAAGTAAGAAACCTGTTTTAGTTACAAAAGGCCTCGGTTATAACATAAAAATGAAGATTTATAAATACAATTCCGTAAATGCATTATACCAAAGTACACTTTCTATACCAACCTAATCATACCCCGACAATTCCCACAATATAACTTCCAAACTCCTCACCGCCCTTACTGGGCCGGTCCACCCGTCTCGGAATCTAAAAACAAGAAAGGGAGAGGGGTGAGAATAAATCTCAAAGAAGCTATTATGAATGCAAAGAATATGCCATATAAGATGCAACACATAACAAGTTGCATATAACACGTTGGAAAAGTGTAAACACCTTACATTACCTTGGTTTACCTTTTCCCGTCTCGAACAAAAGAGTCGTACAACATTGGGTATAATAATACTCCAATCTTACAGTGAGCTGCTTAAGCAATACTCACGTCTTATAAGACCCGTTTTTCAGGGAACCAAATAAGACAGTAGCAACTCTGTAAGGCTTTTGGCTCAATACAGATGCTATACCCCATCCTGTGGCCACAGGAGGAGACGGCCACATATATAACATAATCCGATCACATTAGGTCACACTTCCATAATTGGTCGTAATATGTTATACCCCCAAATGTCAGCTGACTCACACATTATCAAGCACATAATAGATACTTGAATAAATCCACAAAGGGGATAAACAACATAGCAACATGGTAAAATATACTCATGCTCAATCAACATCATAGTGCAACATTTCTTTAACACACTTTGCATAATTAAGCAATATAGCCACATGGTAAAATATACTCATGTTCAACAATAATCAGAGTGTAGCATTTATGTAATACACTAAGCATAATCCAATCCATGAATAGGTACTCAAGTAAGATAATAAGATATCATCAACCTATCTTACTTAGTCATTATACGACAATATATGATCTCTATAAGGATCCAAGTTAACTCTACCAAGTTGGAGTCACCTTTAATAAACTGTCAAATGATTCCTAAGTCGAAGATAGAGTGCCTCCATATTTTCATTTAAACCCCATTTAAGGTGCCATTAAGTGATACAATTGCTCTAAGTATAACTTAGGTTAAAAGGATTAATTCATATCCGAAAAGGTTAGGTTCCAAACTTTATATCGGTTAAGGATCATGCTAGGAGGTTACTAGTGAAAATTCAAATAAACAGAAACTAGGCCAATTTCGCCAACATGGGCGACCGCCATAACCTTCGGGCGACCGCCCAAGAGGGATTTCTAGGCATCCTAACTTCGTCAAGATGGGCGGCCGTCATCACCACTGGGCGACCGCCCAAGACCCCACCCAAAGAAGCTCTATTTCCAAACCTTTGTTTACTTAGGTTCTTCTTTCCCTTTTTACATCTTCCTACTTTCATAATCACCCAAAAGAATTTCCAAATTTTACAAACTCATTCTAAATCCTTTAAACCAAAATAACATAATTCTAGATTATTTTCCACAAGATTTCCAACCCATTTTATCAACTCATTTCAAGTAAATCCTCTAAAATTAACTCAACCCATTTCTTTCATTCTAAATCAATTTCTAAGAACAAAAGCCTCATTTTATTTCATTTAAACTCAAAGTGATCTAAACCTAGATTTATTACCACTTGATTTTCCACCCAATTTACTACCATTTTCAAGATTTAACATTCTACATCTAACTCCACCCATTTCTTTCAATCAATCAACTTCTAAGAATCATAACATCCTTCTATGTCATTTATCACATCCTCAAGTCCCAAAAAGAGTTCTAAGGCAATAAACAACCAATATCATCACAAGAACAACATTAGCTAGTTCATGAGCATTCATAGAAGGAAAGGTCATAATAACTTACTTTAAAATAGGAGATGGATTTAGGACTTTCTTAGCTTGATTGATTCTTCTAGATGATCCCACTTCAAAAGTACCCTCAACTTGAAAATGGTGGAGGAATGGCTTAGATACAAGACTTGGGGTGGGAGCTTCCATGGAGGTTTTCTTGCTAGGGAAAGTATGAGAAAATGAAAGAGTAAGGAGGAAGGAGGGAGGTGGAGTATATAATTGGTAAAAGGGGAAGGGGAGGCCGGATTTAAGGAGGGATATGGGGAAGGGTATGGGGAAGTAAGAGAAAAGTATGGTCCCCCCATACCCAATTTAGGCTTTCACATTTATTTCTTTCCCCTACACAAAATAAAGCCTAACTACTCACATTTTATTTATTGTCAATTATTATACTTTTCCCATGGACTTTATTTAATTTTCTCAATTATCTCATCCTAATAAAAGAAATCAAAGATATAAAAACGAACACATAATATTAACAATAATATTAAAAGCACACAATATTATACTAAAATTGTGCCTAGGGTTAGGGTCGTTACATTATTGATGACTGATGACGTGGAGCTGAGGTGGAGGAGAGAGGGATGAATTTGAAGCGACATAGTTAAAGATGCTCTAAAGCATCCGCAGTCATGAAATTTCAAAGCCATCCCTCTCTCCTCCAACTCAGCTCCACGTCATCTGTCATCAATAACACAACTCCAAACAATTTTATCTCCATTCATGCCAAAGGTCATCAGTTTCTCTCTCCTACTTTTTATTATATCCCATCATATTTTCTCTTTCCTACTCATTTATACTCCCTCCGTCCCTGCCCAAATGTCCCAACTTTTCTTTTTGGGCGTCCCATTTAAAATGTCTCAATCCAAAAAAGGAAAGTTTTTTTTTATTATTCCACCCACTCATTCTTTCTCCTACTTTACTTTTACACTCACAACATTCTCTCTCCTAACTATTTCTCCCACTCATTCTCTCTTCTATTTAATTTTTCATACTCACAATATTTAAACTTTTTCTCTTTCTTACATCTCTTTTCTTAATTTCCGCACCGAACCCATTTTGAGACATTTGGGCCGGGACGGAGGGAGTATTACATTTATTATATAAATGATTAATTATAAATTTCATTATAATTAATTATTTTATTAATATATTTTATTTTTTAATTATAGAGTGATAAAATATTAATAATGGTAGTTTTTTCAATATTCTTGTATTTTTATTATTTTTATATGTTAATTGCTATTTTTGTTGAAAAAATTAATTTCAAAAATTTGACACGTGTCACTATCTAATTGGTCAATATAAATGATTTTTTTTTTCTCCAAGCCGTGAAGCTTGGCATCTGTCAAAATGAAAAATGTAAAAGTCATTGATGATGTTTACAAAGTCATGGTTGAAAAATGTCTCCATTATCAAATCAGTTATGATATTTGAAAATGTCATGGCTGTAGATTGTTGACCCTGCCAATCAACAACTGTCAGTAATGTCTTTTCTGTGTAATTAAGATGGGAATGAAGGCGCCTCCTTTCCTAAATGTGACCCTTAATAGTCCTATTTTGAACCCTTTTTTTTTTTTTTTTAATGGTAAATCAATCGAATAATGATTACAATTTTATAAAAAAAAATAGCTATTCTATGCAATAATAAAAATTGTTATTGATTCATCAATATTATTTTGAATAACAATTTTTAGAATTGCAAAAGAATAATTAAATTTTTGTAAAATTATGATTAAAGTTCAATTGAGTTGATCATTATATTTCTTTTTGAAAAAGAGGGAGTATTTCGCTTCGGAGCTTAAAAAATGAGAGAAAGAAAAGGAAAAAGGAATCTAACATATTTTTCTCTGTTGTTTTCGAGTTTTTAGGAAGGAAGTGAACGAAAAGGGGAGGAATTTTTTATAAATTTGCCCGATTACCCAATCCTTCCAAAATCTGGAGAAATTGCGAGGAAAGAAGTGTAAAACAAATATATATATATTTTTTATTTCATTTCAAACTTAGAAGTACGAGGAGGGAAAGTTGGGGGTTTCCTTCCATTTTCTTTCAAACTCGTAAGCACGTTGGATTTTTTTTTAAGTTTTCTCCCCTCCATCCCTTTAAAACTCGGGAGCGGACCTGCAAGTGTATTAGTAGTTGGGGAGTCTTTATGGACATTAATATGACAAGGAATTAAATTTTAGAAGGGTCCACTTAAAGAGTCTACTTTGAATATAAACTATATACATATGTTGATTCTAAACCACAAATAATTTGTGTTAAGAGGGTGACTTACGTATAACTTAACTTCTTAAATGATACATTTTTTATTCATGCCAAAATCCATAAATAAAATGTATTACAAATGAATGTCATTTTTGTAGAAAATCTGTCCTTTTATCATTTTTTTTTTGATATTCATTTTGTTATTGTAAAACTAAATGTTTTAAACGTGAATAACAAGAATATCTATGGATCATCATCATTAAAAATATATAAATGAACAGTATAAACCGAGATACGAATATGAGTTTACTCAAGTTGGGCCTAATTGAATTGGGCCATGAATATTATCTAAATAACCAAGTATCAGGGCCGAGTAAGGTCTTCCTTGTATGACGAGGAACGTTTATCTCAGCCTTATGTCCACATGCTTGGGCCGTTATGCCGCAAGTGACGAGGAAAGAAAAGTTCTTACCTCGGCATTTCATCACCATGACGAGGAAACAAAATCATTTACCCCGGCATATCTCCGTGCCGACCAATCTCCAAATGACGAGGAAGCAGAATCATTTACCTCGGTCTATTTGTCAAGGCCGAGGTAAAACATTTGTGTTCCTGCTGCCCGACTAGCGTAATATACAAATTCTTATACAACAAGGATTACACATTCATGAATCAATCAGGATTGTAACCAACTACACCAATCCAAGTCAAACAATGACTCCTTAACAGATATAATTCTCTTAGGATTACATCTTATCTCTTCACAAGTTTACTTCAACATGGATTCTATCAATCCATCCCTATAAATACAAGCCCCATGGCTCATTGTTTGGTACGTGACTTTTTACATTGAGAAAACTCTGTCCATTTGTTTTCTCATATACAAACCGTGAACTTACTCTCACGCCGGAGGACCTTTAGCCGGATCCGCCCCGGCTTAGTTTACGTGTTTTCTCTTATTTTCAGGCCTTGCAATCACCGGAGCAATCATCGCTTGGATTTGGGCTGTTTTGACGATTTTGACATCATCAATAAAAAATATGATCAGAGCCCTTTGAAAAGAAATTTGGATATTCATTTAAAAGACGGGGAGACGGAGGGAATATAAGATAATCTTGTTGGGTTGATTCTTGTAGGAATTGTTCAAGGTTTGGAGTAGTAGAACTAGAGGAGTTTCTTTAATAGAGTATTATTATGTTTTAACATGGCTTATCAACTTTTAACCCATTCTACTACACTAGTATGATATTAAATTTTAATATGTACTCCCTCCGCCTCGGCTCAAATGTCTCAACTTTTCATTTTGGATTTTGGGCATTTTATTTAAAATGTCTCAACCCAAAAAAGAATTTTTTTTTCACTATTCCACCCACTCATTCTCTCTCCTACTTTACTTTTACACTCACAACATTCTCTCTCCTAACTATTCCTCCCACTCATTTTCTCTCCTATTTAATTTTTCATACTCCCTCCGTCCCAATAAAAGCTTCACCAATTACCCAAAAGGGCGTCCCGTTAGAAGCTTCACCTTTCCTTTTTTGGACATAAAATATTATTATTTCCTCCACTCATTCTCTCTCCTACATTATTTTAATACTCACAACACCATTATAATTTATTATTCCCTCCACTAATTCTCTCTCCTATTTTCAAATTGTACTCACAACATTTTTTTTCCCTCCCATTACCATAATTCCCGTGCCCAAGGAAAATGGTGAAGCAATTGGTGGGACGGAGGGAGTACTCACAACATTTAAACTTTTTCTCTTTCTTACATTACTTTCCTTAATTCCCACGCCGATCCCATTTTGGGACATTTGGGCCGAGACGGAGGGAGTATTTTTTAGGAGCTTTAAACATCCTATTACATACTCCCTCCGTTCCGGAGAACTTTACCCCTTTACTATTGAAAACGGAAAATAAGAAATAATGTTATTAAAATATGTGTTGTGAGTGGGAGGAGAGAGAATGAGTGGAGAGAATAGTAAATTTGAAAAATGTTGTGAGTGGGAGGAGAGAGAATGAGTGGAGAGAATAGTAATTTTTTTTTCCTTTTTAGGAAAGTGAGACTTTAAAATGGGACACCCAAAATAGTAAAAGGGGTAATGTTTTATGGGACAGAGGGAGTATATACAATTTTTTTTTCTTACCTCTAATCAGGGTCGGTCCTAACATTTTAGGGACTAATTTAAAATGTGATCCTCAAAATATTGAAAAAAAATCAAATATAGGCAATATATAGAGATGATAAATTTTTTATTTATTTCTCACAACAAATGAAGCATTAAAATTTCAATATCAAACTTTTTATTAGATTGAAATTAAAGAATTAAAGTTATCCAATATTATTGAAATTATATTTCCTAAATATTGTACTTCTTGCGTCCCTAAATATGAATATCCAATATCAAACTTTTCGAGTTCGACTCGAAAAAACTCGAGCTCGAGTTGTGGCTCAAACTCGAGTTCGAACATGATTTTAAACTCGTTAATTTTTCGAGTCGATCGGACTTGACTCGTGTGCTCGATTAGTCTCGACTCGTTTCGAACTCGACTCGATAATCTCGTTAAAAACTCAAATGTATCTTTGTTCGCGATCAGCTCGTTTTGAGCTCGGCTTAATAAGCTCAATAAAAACTCGAATTTTCAGTTCATTAGTTCATGATTGACTAGAACTCAACTCGATAAGCTCGTTAATAACTCGATTTTTTATTTTATAATTTTATGCAAAATTTCCCCCAAAAAAGCTCAAATTCGAACTCGACTTGTTTAGGCTCGAGCTCGATACCGACTCAAGAAGCTCTGGAGTAGCTCGCGATCAGCTCGAAACTCGATTCCACTCGAGTTTGAACTACTAATCGAACTCAAGAAAAACTCGAACTCGATAATAAGTATCAAACGAACTAAGTTTCGCCACCAACATCAACATACAAAAGAGAAAGAAAAAGAATAAATTAGTAAAGTTGCTATGCCAATTGCTACTTCTAAGAACTAAGCACATTTTTAGCAAATACTCCCTAGTAATAGTCCCACTTTTTAAATTTTGATTAATAATTTTTATAAATTTAATTATCCAAATGAAGTTTAGAGGATTGTTATGTATCCAACATTAAAAATACTAGCAATAACTATTTTAAGATATTTATTACGATAAATAAATGGGCAAAATATTATTGATCAAAATTCAATCAAAATTATAAAAAAAGACGTGGTAAAGTATAAAAAAAAACGTGGTACAACAATAGGAACAGAAAGATACTAAAATCGCATATGCAATGTGCATTATGCAATATATATATATATATATATATATATATATATCATCAATATAGTAGAAATTCATCAGTTGCCTTCCAATCCCATATGCAATGTGCATTATGTGTGCTACAACAATAGGAACAGGAAGATACTAAAATCGCAATAACCCGTAAAAGTTACTAATACAAAACATACCAAGAATGAGAAAAATAAATAGAAAGAGCGATAAATTTCACAATTTCCTGCACTCGAGGCAAGCAGCAACCTATTATAGATTGATTCAGCACGACTTCAACTCGGATGGGTAACTGGGAATTAGGTTGCTTAACTCAGAATCCCTTGAAAACACCAAATATATCACCATTGATGTAGTCATTATCTACCAAACTCACCAAGAAGTAACTGCTCTGAACCTGTACACACATATTTTCATATAAAACCTTACAAAAATTTCAAATAAAATAACTAATAAATCAGCCCGGAAATAAAAGTTTTGGGAAAGAAGAAAAAGGGAGAAGAACCAACCTCTTCAAGCAATTTTATGGAAGCGTCTCCCTCGGGGTATAATTTAGCCCATCCTCTTGACCAGATTTCAAAAGCTTCATCCTTCCAAATAATAAAACTTGAAGGATCGACAACTGTGGGTTGTATAATCTCCTTTGCTGGGAAGACTCCCCATGTCACTGCATTCACATCAGTTTTGTTGACATTGGAAAGCAAAGTCCCTTCTTTGTTGACAGCCATGTAGGTCACAGATGGGAAGGCCTTGCTTTTCTCAACAAGGGCATTTAACTTCTCAGCTGAGCAGAAAAACTCAACATAGGCCTTCTGATATACATAACCTCCTGGTCCACCCCATCCTGCAAGCAAATAGTTCAAAGCCAAGAAGTTTAAGTAACTACTCCCTCTGTCCCTAAATGAATGACAATTTTCAAGAAATTTTTGTCCAAAAATGCATGTCGTTTTTGAAAATAACTTTGTCCCTAAGTGTTTTTTTTTACCAATTTTTTCACCGGTCACTTTATATTTGCAAAACTAAATGTTTGGAATATTTATACATCTTTGGCATTAAAATTATAAAAAGCACACATCATTGTGAGTACTAACTAGGCAAGGATTCCAATTGTACGTGTAAGCCATATTCAAAGCATTACATTTGCTCTAAGATGATTTTTTTCCTTCCTTCCCCAAACAAAATTTAAAATGACAATTTTTTTTTTTTTTAATCATGGACTACAAGTTCTAAAAGAAAATTCCTTCCCTCCCTAGCTCTTTCATTTTTCACATGGGAGGTGCAGTGATTCTGTTAATGCTTCATACCTGGCCTATTTCACATTTAAAATTACTATAGTTTTTTTTTAATCACTTTTGTCTTCTTTAAGTTCCTCGTGGAACTAAATTTGAATGAAAAAGTTTCCACACATCTTACAAGCAAAATATACACAAGCTTCTTAACATTAGTCTCTAGAGGGTATTATCATCCATATAAGCCTGTTTGGATTAGATCAAGGGGATGAATAAATATCATCCCGTTGATATACTAAGTATAGCTTGTGATTCATGTTGACTTATTCAAATTCGGATAAAAGAAATGACATGCATTCTAGACTTGATGAAGAGTCTTACCAATGGAAGGGGAGTCCGATTTAGCCCCATTAACTGCTGGTTGGCTGTTGATAGTAAGAAAACCCTTAAGGTTAATGTTTCCTAGCTGCTCATTGATGATCTTTGTCTCTGGCTGAAGCCCATCTAGTTCTGACCATGGACTAGTTTTCAGTTTCCCAAGGCAGTACTTCATGAATTTCTGATATCCAATAATTCGTAAGGGTCAATGATATTGCAAAATTAAATGATCAACTTTATTGATAGGATAAGCATAAGGTTATAGAATCCTACCTCATAAATATCTTCGACAGTACTCAATGGAACAGCCCACTCGTCTTGAAGCTTCTTATCACGTGTGTAAGAGCAGGTATAGCACAGCATATAGAGAAAAGAAGAAGAAGACAATTGTGAAGGAATTCCTTGTTATACCATTCCATTGAAAGAACACGTATATATATACACAGACACACTAGAATATGTACAGCCAAACTAATGCTATTCTATACATGAACCTATGAATACATGAATCTCGGCTAATAGCTAACACCCCCCCTCAAGCGAGACGTCCATAAGGAAGTTGAAGCTTGATGCATAGAGACTGAAACCGAGGTTTAGGTAAGCCTTTGGTGAAGACATCTGCAAGCTGGTCTTCGGAAGTAACAAACTTGAGACGAAGAAATCCCCGTGTAACCAATTCCCTTATAAAGTGATAATCAATCTCGATGTGACGTGTGCGAGCATGAAAGACCGGATTGCGTGCCATATGAATAGCCGAAATATTATCACAATATAAAGACGGGGGCGGAAGAGGTAAACGTAATTCCCGAAATAGAAAAGAAAACCACCGTAGTTCTGCCGTGGTAGTAGCAATGGCGCGGTACTCAGCCTCACAGCTAGAACGAGATACGGTTGTTTGTTTCTTAGATGTCCAAGAAACTAAGTTCGGACCAATGAAGACACAAGCACCAGTGGTTGAACGACGATCATCTGGATCCCCAGCCCAATCAGAATCGGAGTAGGCACATAATGTTAAATCCGGCGAGGCCTGAAAAGTGAGGCCCACATCAATCGTGCCTTTGACGAAACGAAGGATACGTTTGGCTGCCATGAGATGAACAGTACGTGGTTGATGCATATACTGACATACCTGATTAACTGAGAAGGCAATATCAGGTCGGGTTAACGTAAGGTACTGAAGCCCGCCCACCAGGCTTCGAAATTCTGTCGCATCCGGTAAAGGATCCCCGTCATGGCTAGACAGCCGAGAGTGAGGAACTGTAGGAGTAGTCATAGGTTTACAATCTGACATGTGAAACCTATCAAGTAGATCAAGTGCATAACGAGTTTGTCGAAGGTTGAGAGTAGCTGGAGATCGAGTAGCTTCAATACCAAGGAAAAAGCTAAGATCACCCAATCTGCGACTATCAAAAGTAGTACATATATAATCAATCACAGACTCAACATCAGTAGAGGATGAACCAGTGATGATAATATCATCTACATACACGAGGACAACAGTAGTGGAACCTTGAGAATGTCGGATAAACAAAGAGGAGTCAGATCGACTATTGAGAAAGCCATGTTGAAGTAGAAACCCGTGTAAGCGCTGGAACCAAGCACGGGGGGACTGCTTGAGTCCATAAAGTGCCTTTCTAAGCTTACACACATGAGAAGGAGCTTGGGAGTCAATAAACCCCGGAGGTTGCTTCATATATACTTCTTCCTGTATAACACCATTAAGAAAAGCATTTCGTACGTCTAGTTGTTTGATATCCCAATGACGAGAGTGGGCAATAGCTAGAACAGTACGAATCGTAGAAGGCTTAACAACGGGACTGAATGTTTCATCGTAGTCAAGCCCTGCTTGCTGACTAAACCCTTGAGCCACGAGCCGAGCTTTATACCGTTCGATGGAACCATCGGCTTTTCGCTTGACTTTATAAATCCAGCGACAACCAACTACATTCATGGAAGGGTGAGATGAGACCAAAGACCAAGTGTTATTTTTATGTAGAGCAGAGATTTCTTCCTCCATAGCCGCTTGCCAATGTGGAAAAGTGGATGCTTGTTTGAACGTGCGAGGCTCAAAAGTAAGAGAGTCTTTCTGTACCGCTAGAAAACTCTCAGGCAATGAATACGGAGAGGTTGCACGAAGTAGACTAGCAACTGATCTCATGCGAAGAGGAGGAGTAGAGGAATCTGCTGAAGGATTATTAGATAAATCTGGAACTGCAGCGGACTGAACACACTCAGCAGACTGACTGATGTTGTTGCTGGTGTTTGGAGAAGCTGATGGATCAGAATGTACAACAACAGGAGAAACTGGAGGGGTCTCGCTGTTGTGCAGAGAAAGAGCAGCGGGGCCTGAAGAGACCGGAGAGGCTGCAAGTTGGAATGAAATTGGGCTATTGTCAAGTGGACGAGCCTGTCGGCATGGCCTGGGCTGTAGAACAGGCGACCCAAGAGTGTTCGCTGGAGCAGTGGGGACAGGAGGTACAGGCCGTTGGGCTATATGGACATGTGAGCAGTCCATTGCCGTTGTTTGAGCTTGAGGAGGCTGAGATGTACCTACAGAAGAATTATTTGTGCTGCTAGATTGCCATGGAAAATGAAGCTCATCAAATACCACATGGCGAGAAATATAAACTTTGTTATTTCGTAAATCCATACATCTGTAGCCTTTTCGCAAATTATCATATCCGAGAAAAATACAATGTATTGACTTTGGCATAAGTTTATGAGCATTAGTAGGTACCACATGTGGAAAACATGAGCACCCAAATACTTTTAAAGTGCGATAGTCAGGTTTACGCAACAATAATCGTTCATACGGAGATACAAATTTATGCTGACGCATGGGCAACCGGTTAATGAGATAGACAGCAGTGTTAAATGCTTCTAACCAAAACTTGAACGGGAGATTTGCTTTGGCTAAAAGACATAAACCGGTTTCAACTATGTGACGATGTTTGCGTTCAACAACACCATTTTGTTGAGGTGTATAAGGACAAGTTAGTTTATGTTTTATACCGAATTTTTGAAGAAAAGAAGTAAAAATTCGGCTTGTAAATTCACCTCCCCCATCTGTTTGGACTGTTTTAATAGTATGAATGGCAGAAATACGACGAGATAGTTGATTTTCAATCTGAGTTTTAAACGTAGCAAATGTTTGTGTAACATCAGATTTATGAAATAATGGAAAAAGCCATACATAACGAGAATAATCATCAACTATAGATAAGTAAAAACGATGTCCATTCATTGAAAGAACCGGAGCAGGGCCCCAAATATCCAAATGCAACATATCAAGAGGCTTCAAAGAATTAAAAGTCCTAGGAAGAAAAGGGAGCTGAGTAGATTTGCCTAAAGGGCAATGGTGACAACATTGTTGTTCACTTATTTTACTACTTAACGGCAAACTAGACCGTCGACACAAAAACTTAAGAATGGGGGTGGAGGGATGGCCTAAACGAGCATGCCATACATCCTGACTCGATCTTTCTCCAAGAAGAGCAATGGGACTGGTAGAGGACTTCGAACTGAAGGAAAGTTCATATAAGCCGCCGGAATTATTGCCCGAGATAAGAGTCTCCCTCGTACGGTTGTCCTTAACACGAAAACCACATGAGTCAAGTTCAAAATAACAATCGTTATCTTTAGAAAATTGACGAATAGACAAAAGTGGTTTATGAAGTTTAGGAATATAAAGAACATTACGCATACTGAACGAACGATTATTTAGATGTAAAGATGAATTTCCAACATGTGATATATGCAACTTAGAACCATTACCAAAAACAACTGTATTTTTACCTGAATACGGTTGATAATCGGAAAAGGAAGAGGGATCCGCCGTCATATGATTTGTAGCCCCGGAATCCAAAACATATGATTGAGAGTAGTAAGCGGCCGCAAAGATTATCGGGACACATACGAGCCATATGTCCCGGTTGATAACACCATCGCGATTACATCATCTGTCCACGGCCATAGCCGCACTATAAGGGGAGTAGGGAGAATACCACGACCACGACCACCGAACTACCCCGTCGTGCACCATTACCACGACCCCGCCATTATGTCGACCTCGGCCACTATTCGATGACCAATGAAATGGCCATTATTCCGATGTCCGAAATTTTGCCCTTGCCAAATAAGCTATTGCCACGATTTCCATTATTCTTGTTGCGACCATTATTGTTGTTATCGCGACCACGTGAACCACTGTAATTACCACCACCTCGCGAGGCCGTCGTGGTTGTTTTTCACCAATAAGTGCCACATATCAGCCGAACCGGCAAGACAAAGAAATTTCGTTGTAGCATCTCCTCCCCGAGAAGTAATTCGACATGTCATCTAAATTAAGAGGCCGGCGAGCATGAATCGCCGCTGTGGATGTAAGAAACTCTTTAAACTCCGGACCAAGACCACCCAAGATCCGTCGAATAAGAACACTATCCTCGACCGAGCTCCCGCCGCCGTAAGAGCATCTCGAGATAGTGGAGGCAATGAAGCGAGGTAATCTCGCAATAGAAGTGTCTGAGCCCTTCTTTAATTCATGCAATTTCTCATTGAGGTTATCAATGCAGAGCGGAAGT
The DNA here is from genome assembly GCA_022495995.1 of Adenophora triphylla var. japonica. Classification (NCBI taxonomy): domain Eukaryota; kingdom Viridiplantae; phylum Streptophyta; class Magnoliopsida; order Asterales; family Campanulaceae; genus Adenophora; species Adenophora triphylla. The sequence goes on along the minus strand of JAFEMH010000207.1, from coordinate 115,483 downwards.
GGCTCCGAAACGCTGCAAGAATGCCCACGCTTTCGGAGCCGTGTCACAAGAATTGAGATACGGTTGAACCGACGGTGTTACCGTCCCTCGATCCATCCACGTACTGTCGGTGCCGAAACCCACAGCTCATGCCGGGGTTATCGCATCCATCGCCAAGCTTCGTCGCCGGCCGATTTTGATCGATTATGTAGAGAAGCTTGTGAGTGCGGAGTAGGGTTTTGAACAAGGTACTCCAGTTGACGTAATTGTCTTTGGTAAGGTAGGTTTGAGCCATGATAGCATTTTGGTTATAGAAGACCGGGAGAGATGAGGTCATTGCCGGTGTGGTTTGTCCGAGAGAAGTCGAACCGGAGATAGGGGTAGATTCCATTATTGACAGAAAGAGAGAGATCTGGCCCAAAAAATATAAAGAGAGTAGCGGAAGCAATCGATTTTGGATCGATTAGGCTTTGATACCATGTAAGAGCAGGTATAGCACAGCATATAGAGAAAAGAAGAAGAAGACAATTGTGAAGGAATTCCTTGTTATACCATTCCATTGAAAGAACACGTATATATATACACAGACACACTAGAATATGTACAGCCAAACTAATGCTATTCTATACATGAACCTATGAATACATGAATCTCGGCTAATAGCTAACAACGTGAACGTGGTCTCATGAACTGTTAGTAAATTTACAACTCCGTTATATGAGCATGAACAAACCACAGTGAATAAATTCAGTTAAACACTTAATGTCAATGCGTTGGAAGGAGATTAGATTTCCTATGCCACTTTGTGTACCACACCCAGTACCACTAGTGATCCAACGGCTCACAATTATTAGGGCTGACATCATGATGATGAGGTCATCCAAACATGTAAGCCGTTGGATCAATATTGGTATAGGATGTTTTACACAAAGTGGTACAAAGATCTAGACTCCATTGGGAGCACTCCCCAATGTGTTAGTGTTGATTCCTAATGAAAAATAATATTGTATCCAATTAACAAAAATCACCAAGGGGGCACTTGTTCCAAATATTCCTGTGTGTCTTTGTTTATAAGGTGAAAAAGATTAGTGCAACAAATCATACTTAACCTGATAATCAGTCAGTGCTCCATATGAAGCATTAGCAGAATCACTCCACCGACCACGTGGGAATTGCTCCCAATCAATAGTCCTTGATATGTAGCTTTTCGGGCGATTAGCCCTGCCATCATAAACAAGAGAAATCAGAAGTCTGGTTTCTGCCAAGTACTTCGTAAAGTAATACATGTACCATTTTAATGCATTTAGTCTGAAATCTATAGTGCATACCAAAAGATTGGTCTGACATCTTCTTTCACACGGAACACATTTGTAGGTCGCCTCCATGGCAATGGCCTAGATATTTTAGACTCTTCTATTAATCCAAGATTCTGTCAGAAAAAAAAAATCCTGTTAGCTCAAGTGCAGTGACTTTCTAAAGTGATATTCTTTGTCCTTGACTTTTCAAGTAAAGTATATGGTAGGATTTAAATAAAACCATCAATATTGCCAATGCTGATTTCTCCATGTTTAGAGTATAAAGATGCAATGTCTTAATCCCATTAGCAATAATCTTCTTGCACATTTCCGTTCCAAGGTGTACTCCGTATTGTCTCACAGCTTCTTCATTGTCCTTAATGGGTTCCAAGGCAGCCATAATTTCAGCTGGTATCTGCAGAAGGTCATTACAACAAGCTTTTGTTAGAAAGTGCACAAAATGTCAACATGCGCACCAGACAGAAATACAACTTGGAGAAAAGTACGAGCGAAAGAAAAGTTCAGTTACGCAAAAGATTGTTGCAAGTTATTTTTCCTCAATAAAGCCAATTCAAACCGCAACAACTATCATTAATTGAGACTATCTTTGTGCAAATAGAGAATGGATACTCAAAATTAACTAGGATTGTCAATCTTGACCCCCCCCCCCAACCTGGTAATTTGTTCTATCAGCTTATGCCACAATGTTCCAAAGCAACGATGCCACCGTAACAATATCAAGTATTCAGTTGACACAACAATTTTTAAGACATAAATACCCATATCCCTGGCTTTCTATTTACAGACCATGTTCAGCCTAAAAATTTCTTAGGTTGAGATCATATACATTTTCAGGAAAACAGTTTTTTTTTAATAATAAAATAAAAATATTTGGATTCCGGTTTAGAAACTATTACAGGGAAAGGATAAATTACATTTGGGAAATGCATCGGGCAGTTAAGTTGATAGTTAAAATAGAGGATGATAATGTAAGTTGTTTAAACTACAGTAGGCGAAAAAAAGGTATGAGATTGCACTGATCCTGAAAGAATCCAAGAAAAAGCACGAGGTTTGAAGGAATGCATACCTTAGTTTTGCAAAAACCTGTCATGCGAAGGAAACCCTTATAGTTATTAATGGGCATAATGCCAGGAACAATAGGGCAAGTTATTCCAATTTGGCGACAGTCATTAACGAACTTGAGGAAATTGTCAGTATCATAGAAAAGCTGGGTGACAATAAGATCTGCTCCAGCATCAACCTGAAAAAGAACACCCATTAAGTTGGACTTCACGGATTTTTGGCTTGGCCGTGTCATTGGCAAAAAAAAAAAAACAAAATCTATAATTGAACAAGAATCCTTCCAGAGACTAGCCCGGTTCAAATATGAAATCACCAGAGTACTCTCCAATACAAATTAGAATTCAGAATATGAAAACAAGACTTTTCTATTCCAATGAAAATAAGATACCAATAAATATTGAATCCAAACACGGCACATCCATTCACACAATTCACCTCAATTTAAAATGTTTGGAGAATTCAAAGTAATCAACATTTAAGTGAAGTTACGTGCCATAGAAGCATTGAAATGAAGCATTTCACCATTTATTTTTAAGGCTTATATTTAGCGTAATTTTGGAAAGGGCACCCAAAGACAAAAATATTGAAGCACCCTACAAATAGTATATACTCCCTCTGTTATCCCTCCGGTCCAAAAAACAAAAGTCATATAAAATTTTAAAGTCATCTTGATTGAACTTTGACACACGAACACACACACACACACATATACGAAAACTGATGGTGTACCTTTTTCTTAAGGTATGCAAGGTCATTCTGATATGATTCCAATGTAGCCAGCCCATTATCCTGGATCACATCAGGATGTGCCTCTGTCGGTGCAAAAAAAATTAAAAAAAAAAATACAATCATCAATTGCAAGATAAGTAAAAGCAAACAAGCAAATAAAAGAGGAGGTTTAAAGAAAACACCCAACCTGGATAACCAGCAACAGTGATACCAAAGTAATCACCATATTTAGCTCTCATATGCTTCACCTACAAAACCCACAAAATTAAACAGCCCAAAAATCAGATACAAATCAAACCCAGATCAGAAAATACAAACATTGATTAAAAAATGAGATGAGAAAAACTAACAAGATCAAGAGCACAGGCAAAACCCCCTTCAGTCTGAACAAATTTATCCTGTCCATGAGGAGGATACCCACGAAGAGCAAGCACATTCTGAATACCATTAGCCTTAATTGTATCCAAAGCATGATCAATCTTCTCAACAGGCATGTTTGTACAAGTAAGATGCATCATAGTTTCAACACAAACCATGTTCTGCATCCTTTTAGCAATGTCAAGAGTCAGATCTGCGGCGCCGGCGCCCCAAGTAATGTCACAGTAAGTAGGGTTGTGCGCCACCATACGATCCATCCTCTCGAATAAATTCTCCACACCATCGTCTGTGTTTGGCGGGAAGAACTCAAATGAGAACACCACCTTGTCCGACGCCTCTGTAATCTTCTCAATCACCTTCATTTTTTTTTTTCTTTAAATTCAAGAATTACCTTTTTGGTCCTTAAACTATTTTAAATTTTACCTTTTCATCCTTAAACTATTTTTCGTTACCTTTTCATCCTTAAACTATTGTCTTGTCTGGGAATTGGTTAAATTGGAGAGTAACAATGCTAAAATTCAACAAACTAACAAGATCCCAGCAAGAAACTAAGAAGATAAAACTAAAGATCGAATCTTTTTGAAGATTGGATCTCAGAGAGTAAATGCCTAGTGGCGGAGAGAAGGGAGATTGGGAGGACACAAGAGAAAGTTGTTTGATCTGAGCGGGTATTTATACTGATTTTTAGTGTGTGTGTGTGTGTCGGTTCTTTTACCTACCAACCTTTATTTCACCGCCGGGAAAATTGGATTAGGCATAGGCATGGTTCCCACCAACCCCAAGCATTTCCAAGCACGTTTTCTCCTAAGACCATGTGTAATGGAATAGTTGAAAATTTCATTTCCAAGCACGTTTTCTCCTAAGACCATGTGTAATGGAATAGTTGAAAATTTCATTTCCAAGCACGTTTTCTCCTAAGACCGTGTGCAATAGAATAGTTGAAAAAAAAATTTCAACTGTTGAAACATGTGCAATGGATGTGTTGAAAGTTTTTTAACTGTTGAGGATTTTTCATTTTGTTGAAATTATTCGGCGGGTGTTGAAAAAAAAAAAGTGGGATCCGTTTTTGCCACGTGTCACAATATAATTGGACAGTTTCTGGCGCGTGGAGTACACTCCGGACACAGGCGCGTCTGCGCCTCCATTTCCCCCCTTTTTTTTCTTTTTTCATGAAGTTGCCACATGTCGCTATGTGATTGGGCACTGAAACTTTTTTTGTTTTAAATCCTCCGAATTTTTCAAAATCAATTATCTTATATCAAAAAAAAAAAAAAATTTTTTTACACCAAAATTCATAATTTTTTTTTATCTACAAATAGAATCTTGTTTCATTTGATTTGGACACAGAAAAAAAACACTATTTTTTCAATATAAATTAATTATATTGAAAAACAAATTATATAAAATAAAATAAAATAAAATGAGTCAGAAGTATTTTTTTTAATTATAAATGATAATAATAATAATTATTATTATTTTACTAATCAATAAAAATAAAGAATATAAAATAAAATAAAAGTGGTGGGGGTATATGATGATGAGTTGGAAGAGTGTTGAAAAAATATGGGTGTTGAAACTATTGTAGGGGTTAAAAATTAAATGGAGTGTTGAATAATTAGGTGGAAGAGAAAGAAGACGATGTGTCGTATTTTAAAGGGTCTATCTTATCTTATCTTAAGATTATTAAGATTATGTCTATCATCAACCAATTCAACCCAACCCAATAATTAAATATTATTTATCTCTCCTTCATTTATTTACTTTATATCTAAAATCAACCTCTTTTTTTTTTTATTATTATTCATCAGCAACTCAATTCAATCAAACCCAATTAACATTATTTCTTTAAATTATCTTTTATTTAATTTATTACATATTATCAATACTCAATTTATATTATTTTTCTAATCTTATAATAAATTAATAAAAATAAATTTAACTACTAAATTTATAATTATTGCAAACGAAAATTACCATGTAACTAAAAATATCGGTCCAACGTTGGAAATTAAACTTGAGATAAACTTCATTTACTACAAATACATGTTGTAAATAAAATTATAATACATGAAATGAAATGAAAATTACATATTTAATTATCATCGCCGAATTCTTGTCAAATGTGCTCAATCAAATTATCTCTAAACTTTTTGTGAAAAAAAATAATTCAAAATTAGTCTTTCTCTATAGAGAATGAAAAATAAAAAATTTGGTGATTTTTTTTTTTATTTTAGTAAAAATAAATGTATTTTTAGCTATTATTGAACTACTAGTACATGCCCGTATCCAAGGCCACGTGATTTTTTAATTTTTTTTTTTAAATTAATTTTTTTAAGGGCAAAATGGGAAAGGGACAAATGTATGAGGGCAAAATGAAAATTTCGCCGATTGAAATTGTTCATACCACTGTAGCAAACCCCTTCCTCATTTATACTATAGATATTTAAAAATAATAATTAAAAGTTTGAACAAACCAATGAATTTGAGACATTTAACTGAATTAGAGTGGAGGAGAGTGGAGAATAGGAAGAAGAGCAACCATGTTCAATTGATCGAATAAGGTTGGCTTTGGTTGCTGATTTTTCTTTTTCTTTTTCTTTTTCTTTTTCTTTTTCTTTTTCTTTTTCTTTTTCTTTTTCTTATTTTGTCTTATTCACTCCTACCCAACCAATGTTCACCGAAGAACATAGTCTAATAATGGAGGGTTAATTTCATTATCATCCATAGCAAATTGACTTTCATTTTACCAGTTGTATTAATTATTGTACATAAAGCAAAAATCTTAGAAAAAATTACTGGGAAAACAAATTTTAAGAAATGTGCATTGGCATTTATTAAATAATCAGAACTTATTTTAAAAAGTGCGGTGACAATCGAAAGTTCTTTTTCTTTTAAAATATGCAGTAATAATTTTGTAAATAACTGAAACTTGTTTTAAAATGTTCGGTGATATTTATGTAAATAACTTAAACTTGTTTTAGAACGCATGATAATTTTTTTTATAAATAACTGAAACTTATTAACACACATACACTATTTTAGCACTACCACCGGCATTCTTTAACGCTACCACTAATACTCTTTAACACACGCACTGACATTTTTAAAAAAATGCACTGATACGGAATAACACAATCATTGACACTAACAAAACACATACACTCGTGTTTCTCCCTAAATATTTCACTCAGCATATTCTACGTCTTAATCATCCACCTTGGGGTAACGTCTTGATTTACATCTTGGACTAACGCCTTGAATTACTTGTTGTATAATTTCTATTTTTCAGGAACAAAGTTATGGATAAATAATCTACCTTCATGACCGTTTGGGACTCAGTCAAATGACGCCATAATAGCCCTATCATCAACCAAAGGAATAACGGCCGCCCATCATCAACAAAAGGCTAGATTCTAGGCGAAGGAAGGGGGATTACATTTATGTTGTTACTTCCGTTATCTTTTCAAATATATAAGCCCTCTAGAACACACATGTATTCACGTTACACACTCTACACTACGCTCATACTGCACATTGTACTCAAAACAAAGAAAGATCAATAAACATTTTCTTGGTTAAGGTACGCTTTTCCTAAAGCCTCCCAAGGTTTTTCTCGGAGAACGATTGTTCAAAGATTTTTCTCGTTACATACTTGCGTCCTTCTTGATTTGATAATTATGTTCCATTTGTGCCCGACATCCTTGATTGACAAATTTACTTGTTGAAATTTGTCCAAAACAATTTGGCGCCGTCTGTGGGAACTTTTGGTTTTTTAGATTCCAATCAAGATGAGCTATCCTACTTCAGCAATGTCTACACCCATCATTACAACTGGGGCAAGAAATAATACGTCAAGCTTGCCCATGACGTCTAGTATTCATTCGCCCATTGGGTCTGGCGCTGTTACGTCTCAAAGCCAAGGGCTCAACCTGGGAGGTTCTTCTTCCATGACGCTGCCCGGAATTTCGCTAGAAGTTGTAAGTACCATGACGGCTATGGTGCAACAGTTGAAGGACCAGATGACGGACAACAATATACCAATCATATGATATTTAACCACACCGACGGAATACGACGTGACTTATCGGCTTCAGGGCGCGGTGTTCCAATAGTCAGCATGCCGGAGACCTCACCTCTGCAGCCCATGACTCTTTTCTTAGATGTTGGGCCAAATGCAAGGAGCGACCAAATGTCTGCGGCCAACGCTGTTCATACTGAAAGCACCACTGTTACGTCCAACCCGGTTTCGCCATTTACATGTTTTACCTTTGCAACCCCACCTCATGTGGGGCAAACAGGGAGTTTTAATATGTTTAATACTTCTTTCAATCCATTTGTTGCCACTAACCCTGTTGCAGATAATACCCTCGCAAGGAAAGTGCAGCAGATCAAGGATATTCTCATGAAGGTTCTAGGAGTCACCTTACCCTTCAACCAAGCATCTCCAACCAGCCATCATGATTCACGATTTTTCCTGCCATAGCTGGGTGGAGATCCCTAAAAGATTCCAAATACCTCCCATGAAACAATACGATGGCACAATGGACCCTGCAGAGCACATAGCCCTGTACCAAGAGAAGATGGACATCATTAGCATTCCCCCGCATCTTAAGGAAGTTTGTTTGTGCAGAGGCTTTGGGTCCACCTTATCCGATCCCGCCTTGATGTGGCTGACTAATCAGCCTATGAATTCTATCTCATCTTACTCTCATTTACTTAACATGTTTCTTAATCAATTCTCTTGCAATCGTGTGTTTGAGAAATTAACAAGTGACCTTTACAGGATTGTACAACAGCCTGACGAAACCCTAAAAGATTACGTGTTCAGGTTCAATAAGGAAGCTGTAAGAATTCCTCATATTGACGTGTCAATTGTAACGGAAGCTTTCAGGATGGGCCTAAAGAGATCACCGTTCTACCAAGATCTGGTCATGTTCCTGTCTAAAAGCTTGGAAGAGGTCAGGACGAGATCTGTTCGCTTCATCAGGTAAAGCCTCCCGAGGTTTTTCCCGGAGAACGATTGTTCAAAGACTTTCCTCGTTACATCCTTGCGTCCTTCTTGATTTGAGAATTATATTCCATTTGTGCCCGACATCCTTGATTGACAAATTTACTTGTTGAAATTTGTACAAAACAATTTGGCACCGTCTGTGGGAACTTTTGGTTTTTTAGATTCCAATCAAGATGAGCAATCCTACTTCAGCAATGTCTACACCCATTATTACGACTGGGGCAAGAACCACTACATCAAGCTTGCCCATGACGTCTAGTATTCATTCGCCCATTGGGTCTGGCGCTGTTACGTCTCAAAGCCAAGGGCTCAACCTGGGAGGTTCTTCTTCCATGACGCGGCCCGAAATTTCGCTAGAATTGTAAGTACCATGACGGCTATGATGCAACAGTTGAAGGACCAGATTGACGGACAACAATATACCAACCAAATGATATTTAAACACACCGACGGAATATAACGTGACTTATCGACTTCAGGGCGCGGTGTTCCAATAGTCAGCATGCCGGAGACATCACCTCTGCAGCCCAGGAGTCTTTTCTTAGATGTTGGGCCAACTGCAAGGAGCGACCAAATGTCTGCGGCCAACGCTGTTCAGACTGAAAGCACCACTGTTACGTCCAACCCGATTCCTCCATCAACATGTTTTACCTTTGCAACCCCACCTCCTGTGGGGCAAACAGGGAGTTTTAATATGTTTAATACTCCTTTCAATCCATTTGTTGCCACTAACCCTGTTGTAGATAACACCCTCGCAAGGGAAGTGCAGCAGATCAAGGATATTCTCATGAAGGTTCTAGGAGTCACCTTACCCTTCAATCAAGCATCTCCAACCAGCCATCATGATTCACAATTTTTTCCTGCCATATCTGGGGTGGAGATCCCTAAAAGATTCCAAGTACCTCCCATGAAATAATACGATGGCACAACGGACCCTGCGGAGCACATAGCCCTGTACCAAGAGAAGATGGACATCATTAGCATTCCCCCGCATCTTAAGGAAGTTTGTTTGTGCAGAGGCTTTGGGTCCACCTTATCCGGTCCCGCCTTGATGTGGCTGACTAATCAGCCTATGAATTCTATCTCATCTTACTCTCAATTACTTAACATGTTTCTTAATCAATTCTCTTGCAATCGTGTGTTTGAGAAATTAACAAGTGACCTTTACAGGATTGTACAACAGCCTGACGAAACCCTAAAAGATTACGTGTTCAGGTTCTATAAGGAAGCTGTAAGCATTTCTCATATTGACGTGTCAACTGCAACGGAAGCTTTCAGGATGGGCCTGAAGAGAGAATCACCGTTCTACCAAGATCTGGTCATGTTCCTGTCTAAAAGCTTGTAAGAGGTCAGGACGAGATCTGTTCATTTCATCAGGTAAAGTCTCCCGAGGTTTTTCCCGGAGAACGATAGTTCAAAGATTTTCCTCGTTACATCATTGTGTCCTTGATTTTAGAATTATATTCCATTTGTGCCCGACATCCTTGATTGACAAATTTACTAGTTGAAATTTGTTCAAAACAATTTGGCGCCGTCTATGGGAACTTTTGGTTTTTTAGATTCCAATCAAGATGAGCAATCCTACTTCAGCAATGTCTACACCCATCATTACGACTGGGGCAAGAACTAATACGTCAAGCTTGCCCATGACGTCTAGTATCCATTCGCCCATTGGGTCTGGCGTTGTTACGTCTCAAAGCCAATGGCTCAACATGGGAGGTTCTTCTTCCATGACGCTGCCCGAAATTTCGCTAGAAGTTGTAAGTAGCATGACGACTATGATGCAACAGTTGAAGGACCAGATTGACGGACAACAATATATGATTCAAATGATATTTAACCACATCGACGGAATACGACGTGACTTATCGGCTTCAGGGCGCGGTGTTCCAATAGTCAGCATGCCGGAGACCTCACCTCTGCAGCCCAGGACTCTTTTCTTAGATGTTGGGCCAAGTGCAAGGAGCGACCAAATGTCTGCGGCCAACGCTGTTCAAACTGAGAGCACCACTGTTACGTCTAACCCGGTTCCGCCATCAACATGTTTTACCTTTGCAACCCCACCTCCTGTGGGGCAAACAGGAAGTTTTAATATGTTTAATACTCCTTTCAATCCATTTGTTGTCACTAACCCTGTTGCAGATAACACCCTCGCAAGGGAAGTGCAGCAGATTAAGGATATATTCTCATGAAGGTTCCAGGAGCACCTTACCCTTCAACCAAGCATCTCCAACGAGCCATCATGATTCACAATTTTTCCTGCCATAGCTGGGGTGGAGATCCCTAAAAGATTCCAAGTACCTCCCATGAAACAATACGATGGCACAACGGACCCTGCGGAGCACATAGCCCTGTACCAAGAGAAGATGGACATCATTAGCATTCCCCCGCATCTTAAGGAAGTTTGTTTGTGCAGAGGCTTTGGGTCCACCTTATCCAGTCCCGCCTTGATGTGGCTTATGAATTCTCTCTCATCTTACTCTCAATTACTTAACATGTTTCTTAATCAATTCTCTTGCAATCGTGTGTTTGAGAAATTAACAAGTGACCTTTACAGGATTGTACAACAGCCTGACGAAACCCTAAAAAATTACGTGTTCAGGTTCAATAAGGAAGATGTAAGCATTCCTCATATTTAAAACTAATATATTTTATATTATTATATAAAATAAAAAATATATCAAAATTCATATTTTTTTTTATAATTGTATGGGTAATTATTTTTAATAATTGTATGGGTAATTTTAGAAATATTATTACTAATACATTATTTTAAAAAATAAAATGATAAGCATTTTAGGTAAGTTGAAGTAGAGAGAAATAAATATCTATTTATATATAATAACAAGGTTTTGGTAAATCATTTGACATTGAGGGGCAATTTGGTCTTTTCATGCGGTGGCAATTGTGCAATTAACAAGGCAGAAAATACACATGCAACTCTCTGATTGGCCCAAAAATGTTTTTTTTTAAAAAACCAAATTGGACACGTGTTGTCCTTTGAAGCAAGGGTGATTGCGTCATTTCCATGGCGCGTGAGACGCACGCGCCGACAACGACCCGTTAATCCATCATTTCCCCCCCCCCTTTTTTTTTGTTTTGGACACGTGGCAAAATACTATTGGTAGCTGGTTTTCAAAAAAATAATTATATTCCTCTTTCTTTAACGTCAATTATTATATATTAAAATAATTTTTTTTAATTTTTTTTTACACCAAAATTCATAATTTTTTTTCCTCTTTAAATAGAGACTTCTTTCATTTAATTTAGACATAGAAAAAAATTCCTCTTTTTTAAATATAAATTTCTTTATTATCCTTTACTAAGTTTTCTATTTCTTTTTAGTGAAAATTAATTAAGTGTGAAATATTTTTTTTTATTATAAATGATGATAATAATTTAACTAATAAAAAATAATGAATATAAAATAAAATAAAATTGATGGGATATAGGATGATAAGTTGTAATGGTGTTGAATATGTATAAACAAAATCATTGTGAATATATAATGTATATATGGTTATTTACTATAAAATAATAATAATAATTTTACTAATAATAAAATAAAGAATATAAAATAAAATAAAAGTGGTGGGATATAGGATGATAAGTTGGAATGGTGTTGAATATGTATAAACAAAATCATTGTCATTGTGTATATATAAAGTATACTCCCTCCGTCCCGTCCGACTTAGGAATTTTTCATTTGGTGTGGGGATTAAGGAATACTATTATAATATTAGGAGAGAGAATGAGTGTGTTGTGAGTGTGAAAAATTAAATAGGAGAGAGAATGAGTGGGATAAATAGTGATGGGATTATTGTTGTGAGTATGACAAGTGGGTCCCATTTAATATAAAAGTAATATAAACTTTCCATTTTGGGCCGTCCAAAGTCGGGTGGGACGCCCAAAATGGCAAAACGTCCTAAGTCGGACGGGACGGAGGGAGTATATGGTTATTTACTATAATAATAATCTATATCTATATATATGTAGGGCGGAGTGTGATGAAAGTGAGTTTGAGTTTCTATTTAATAAGTGGGATGGAATAACATGGTTATTGAGTTTATTTTATTTTGATACATAGAATAATTTATTTAATTTAAAAAAAACATCTTTGAAGCATTGTAAATAAAGTATCATAAAAGTGTCCATTTTTCTATATGTCTCAACAAATTGTGTATTTATAAAGACGAATATTGGGAAAGATGTCCATCATCATTAATACATTGCACTTTGTGTAAAGCGGCGACACTTTATGGCTTCGGGGGTTCCAGGCTTTCACGATATGCGTTTCACACCGTGGCAAAATTGCAAATAATTCGTCTTGGAAGCCACGTGGCAGGCTGTGATTGGGTTGACTACGGCGAGTATATACTAGGCGATTTTTTTTATTTTTTTTAAATTTGGACACATGTCTCCCGTTCAGTGAAGTGCATTTTAGAACAAAATATCAAGTAACTAAATGAGTTATAATCTCAATTTTTGTGAAATGAAATAAATTACTTTTATGAACAATTACCCAAATAAAGTGGATAGTAAATGATTTATTTTCTTTCTTATTTTTTTATTGGTTAAAATTATGATAGCCGTAAATTACACGGGCCTAAATAGGCGCGTGAATGTATTAGGGTCTTTTTTTTTTTGTAAACATTGAACACGTGTCGTCCGTCTGTGGAAGTGCAATTACAACATTTCTCTGGCGCGTGTACTTCACGCGTCGACAATGGTTCGTTTATGCAGTTTTTTTTTTTAGGAATTTTGACACGTATCGCCCTTTTATTGGCTGGCTGAATTATCGATTTTTTTTACATCCGCTTTCTTAACCCTCAATTATTTTATAATAAATTAATTTTTTAAAACTTTTTTTAACACCAAAATTCATTATTTTTGTTTCTCTTTAAATAGCTACTTTTCCCATTTGATTTGGACAGAGAAAAAAAATTCTCTTTTTTTAAATATAAATTTATAATTATCTTTTGTTAATTTTAATTTTTTTTTCAATATATTTTTAATAAAAATTAAATAAGTGTGAAGTATTTATTTTTAATTATAAATGATAATAATAATAATAATAATAATAATAATAATAATAATAATAATAATAATAATAATAATAATAATAATAATAATAATAATAATAATAATAATAATAATAATAATAATTTTATTGATCATAAAAATAAAGAATATAAAATAAAATAAAAGTGGTGGGGAATAGGATGATGAGTTGAAATGGTGTTGAATTTTTATAAACAAAACAATTGTGTATTTATAAAGTAAATATGGTTATTTAATATAATAATAATTTATATATATATATATATATATATATATATATATATATATATATATATATATATATATATATGGGGGATTGTGATGAATGTGGGTTTTGGTTTCTATTTAATAAGTGAGACGAAGTTATATGGTTATTGTGTTTATTTTAGTTCGATATATCAAATAATTTATTTAATTTTTAAAAAAAAATAATCTTTGAAACATAGTAAATAAAGTATTACTAAATTTTAAAAATAATGATATTAATTTTTATTCGATAAATGTACTATCTTTTGTATGAACAAATCTTTTGTTTTTATTTAAAAATTTCTCTTTATCAAAAAATAAATAAAATATCACATTTTTTTAACTAGATTTCCAATCTTCACCTTTTTTTTACTAATTTCAATAACTTATTTCGTATGATGTGATAAAAATGTTCGTGTGTTTTATTTACTTTTTTAAATGATAAAATACTACAGAATTTTATATAGAGAAATGCATATTCCTTATGATTTTTGTTTTATTCCTATTTTATTGTTTTCTAATTTTTATGCGTCGATAACGTAACTTTAAGAAAGTATTTCATAATGTATAAACGAATTGATTTTTTGATTTATTTTAGTTCAATTTTTTTCTTTTGAATTTTTAGTAAAGCCCCCGTGGTATTCCATAATGTATAAACGAATTGATTTTTTGATTTATTTTAGTTCAACTTTTTTCTTTTGAATTTTTAGTAAAGCCCCCGTACATCGCACATGAGTCAATCTAGTTTTATTAAAAGGTTAGGTTGGGTTGGGAGTGTGTATATGAAAATAAGAAAAATTAATATTTTATTTGAGATTGAGTTGGATTGAGATCAGTGATGAGAATATTCTTAGATCTTAGTGGTTAAATGATCTGGTACAAACAATTATATCTCCCCTGAGTGGATCAAGTGACCAATCAACTAATTGAAATCCACTTTTGCAAATAAACATATTTATATATCCAGAAAAAAACAATATATATATATATATATATCATCCATATAGTAGAGATTCATCAGTTGCCTTCCAATCCCATATGCAATTTGCATTATGGGAGATACTAAAATCGCAATACCCTGTAAAAGTTACTAATACAAAACATACCAAGAATGAGAAAAATAAATAGAAAGAGCGATAAATCCTGCACTCGAGCCAAGCAGCAACCTATTATAGATTGATTCAGCACGACTTCAACTCGGATGGGTAACTGGGAATTAGGTTGCTTAACTCAGAAACCCTTAAAAACAGCAAATATATCACCATTGATGTAGTCATTATCTACCAAACTCACCAAGAAGTAACTGCTCTGAACCTGTACACACATATTTTCATATAAAACCTTACAAAAAGTTCAAATAAAATAACTAATAAATCAGCCCGGAAATAAAAGTTTTGGGAAAGAAGAAAAAGGGAGAAGAACCAACCTCTTCAAGCAATTTTATGGAAGCGTCTCCCTCGGGGTATAATTTAGCCCATCCTCTTGACCAGATTTCAAAAGCTTCATCCTTCCAAATAATAAAACTTGAAGGATCGACAACTGTGGGTTGTATAATCTCCTTTGCTGGGAAGACTCCCCATGTCACTGCATTCACATCAGTTTTGTTGACATTGGAAAGCAAAGTCCCTTCTTTGTTGACAGCCATGTAGGTCACAGATGGGAAGGCCTTGCTTTTCTCAACAAGGGCATTTAACTTCTCAGCTGAGCAGAAAAACTCAACATAGGCCTTCTGATATACATAACCTCCTGGTCCACCCCATCCTGCAAGCAAATAGTTCATAGCCAAGAAGTTTAAGTAACTACTCCCTCTGTCCCTAAATGAATGACGATTTTCAAGAAATTTTTGTCCAAAAATAAATCTCGTTTTTGAAAATAACTTTGTCCCCAAGTGTTTTTTTTTTACCAATTTTTTTTTTCACTAGTCACTTTATATTTGCAAAACTAAATGTTTAGAAAATTTATGCATCTTTGTCATTAAAATTATAAAAAGCACACATCTTTGTGAGTACTAACTAGGCAAGGATTCCAATTGTACGTGTAAGCCATTTTCAATGCATTGCATTTCCTCTAAGATGGTTTTTTTCCTTCCTTCCCCAAACAAAATTTAAAATGACAAAAAAAAAAGTTTTTAATCATGGGCTACAAGTTCTAAAAGAAAATTCCTTCCCTCCCTAGCTCTTTCATTTTTCACATGGGAGGTGCAGTGATTCTGTTAATGCTTCATACGTGACCTATTTCACATTTAAAATTACTATAGTTTTTTTTTTCTAATCACTTTTGTCTTCTACAAGGTCCTCGTGGAACTAAATTTGAATGAAAAAGTTTCCACACATCTTACAAGAAAAATATACACAAGCTTCTTAACATTAGTCTCTAGAGGGTATTATCATCCATATAAGCCTGTTTGGATTAGATCAAGGGGATGAATAAATATCACCCAGTTGATATATTAAGTATAGCTTGTGATTCATGTTGACTTATTCAAATTCGGATAAAAGAAATGACATGCATTCTGGACTTGATGAAGAGTCTTACCAACGGAAGGGGAGTCCGATTTAGCCCCATTAACTGCTGGTTGGCTGTTGATAGTAAGAAACCCCTTAAGGTTAATGTTTCCTAGATGCTCATTGATGATCTTTGTCTCTGGCTGAAGCCCATCTAGTTCTGACCATGGACTAGTTTTCAGTTTCCCAAGGCAGTACTTCATGAATTTCTGATATCCAATAATTCGTAAGGGTCAATGATATTGCAAAATTAAATGATCAACTTTATTGATAGGATAAGTATAAGGTTATAGAATCCTACCTCATAAATATCTTCGACAGTACTCAATGGAACAGCCCACTCGTCTTGAAGCTTCTTATCACGTGAACGTGGTCTCATGAACTGTTAGTAAATTTACAACTCCGTTATATGAGCATGAACAAACCACAGTGAATAAATTCAGGTAAACACTTAATGTCAATGCATTGGAAGGAGATTAGATTTCGTGTGCCACTTTGTTACCACACCCAGTACCACTAGTGATCCAACGGCTCACAATTATTAGGGCTGACATCATGATGATGAGGTCATCCAAACATGTAAGCCGTTGGATCAATATTGGTATAGGATGTTTTACACAAAGTGGTACAAAGATCTAGACTCCATTGGGAGCACTCCCCAATGTGTTTGATTCCTAATGAAAAATAATATTGTATCCAATTAACAAAAATCACCAAGGGGGCACTTGTTCCAAATATTCTCGTGTGTCTTTGTTTATAAGGTGAAAAAGATTAGTGCAACAAATCATACTTTACCTGATAATCAGTCAGTGCTCCATATGAAGCATTAGCAGAATCACTCCACCGACCACGTGGGAATTGCTCCCAATCAATAGTCCTTGATATGTAGCTTTTCGGGCGATTAGCCCTGCCATCATAAACAAGAGAAATCAGAAGTCTGGTTTCTGCCAAGTACTTCGTAAAGTAATACATGTACCATTTTAATGCATTTAGTCTGAAATCTACAGAGCATACCAAAAGATTGGTCTGACATCTTCTTTCACACGGAACACATTTGTAGGTCGCCTCCATGGCAATGGCCTAGATATTTTAGACTCTTCTATTAATCCAAGATTCTGTCAGAAAAAAAAAAAACCTGTTAGCTCAAGTGCAGTGACTTTCTAAAGTGATATTCTTTGTCCTTGACTTTTCAAGTAAAGTATATGGTAGGATTTAAATAAAACCATCAATATTGCCAATGCTGATTTCTCCATGTTTAGAGTATAAAGATGCAATGTCTTAATCCCATTAGCAATAATCTTCTTGCACATTTCCGTTCCAAGGTGTACTCCGTATTGTCTCACAGCTTCTTCGTTGTCCTTGATGGGTTCCAAGGCAGCCATAATTTCAGCTGGTATCTGCAGAAGGTCATTACAACAAGCTTCTGTTAGAAAGTGCACAAAATCTCAACATGCGCACCAGACAGAAATACAATTTGGAGAAAACTAGGAGCGAAAGAAAAGTTCAGTTACGCAAAAGATTGTTGCAAGTTATTTTTCCTCAATAAAGCCAATTCAAACCGCAACAACTATCATTAATTGAGACTATCTTTGTGCAAATAGAGAATGGATACTCAAAATTAACTAGGATTGTCAATCTTGACCCCCCCCCCCAACCTGGTAATTTGTTCTATCAGCTTATGCCACAATGTTCCAAAGCAACGATGCCACCCTAACAATATCAAATATACAGTTGACGCAACAATTTTTAAGACATAAATACCCATATCCCTGGCTTTCTATTTACAGACCATGTTCAGCCTAAAAATTTCTTAGGTTGAGATCATATACATTTTCAGGAAAACATTTTTTTTAAAATAATAAAATAAAAACTATTTGGATTCCAGTTTAGAAACTATTACAGGGAAAGGATAAATTACATTCGGGAAATGCATCGGGCAGTTAAGTTGATAGTTAAAATATAGGATGATAATGTAAGTTGCTTAAACAATTTTTTAAGAAAAAAAGGTATGAGATTGCACTGATCCTGATCCTGAAAGAATCCAAGAAAAAGCATGAGGTTTGAAGGAATGCATACCTTAGTTTTGCAAAAACCTGTCATGCGAAGGAAGCCCTTATAGTTATTAATGGGCATAATGCCAGGAACAATAGGGCAAGTTATTCCAATTTGGCGACAGTCATTAACGAACTTGAGGAAATTGTCAGTATCATAGAAAAGCTGGGTGACAATAAGATCTGCTCCAGCATCAACCTGAAAAAGAACACCCATTAAGTTGGACTTCACGGATTTTTGGCTTGGCCGTGTCATTGGCAAAAAAAAAAACAAAATCTATAATTGAACAAGAATCCTTCCAGAGACTAGCCCGGTTCAAATATGAAATCACCAGAGTACTCTCCAATAAAAATTAGAATTCAGAATATGAAAACAAGACTTTTCTATTCCAATGAAAATAAGATACCAATAAATATTGAATCCAAACACGGCACATCCATTCACACAATTCACCTCAATTTAAAATGTTTGGAGAATTCAAAGTAATCAACATTTAAGTGAAGTTACGTGCCATAGAAGCATTGAAATGAAGCATTTCGCCATTTGTTTTTAAGGCTTATATTTTGCGTAATGTAAGCAGGTTAACATGATCAAAATAAGCAGGTATGCAGCTGTATTAATTCACTGAAAATTTCCATGCACAATTATGTATAAGAGAAACATGAACAGACTCAAAGCAAGCTTTCCAACGGCTGATTGGCCACTATAGGTACAATAATACGACCTGATCCCAGATACGTATTGACTGTTTGATTATATTAATCCAATTCTCAGAAGCTCAATTGTAGATTCTTCGTTAATATTATAAAATCTCATATTCGTTGTTATTGCACTAAAGGATGTACGGGTACTTTTTATTCTTTATATTTTTGTTTTAGCATAAAGCTTGGAGCTTTCATTAAAACAATCAGCACTTACATATCAATTTTGGAAAGGGCACCCAAAGACAAAAATATTGAAGCACCCTACAAATAGTATATACTCCCTCTGTTATCCCTCCAGTCCAAAAACAAGTCATATAAAATTTTAAAGTCATCTTGATTGAACTTTGACACACAGGAACACACACACACACACACATATATACGTAAACTGATGGTGTACCTTTTTCTTAAGGTATGCAAGGTCATTCTGGTATGATTCCAATGTAGCCAGCCCATTATCCTGGATCACATCAGGATGTGCCTCTGTCGGTGCAAAAAAAAATTAAAAAAAATACAATCATCAATTGCAAGATAAGTAAAAGCAAACAAGCAAATAAAAGAGGAGGTTTAAAGAAAACACCCAACCTGGATAACCAGCAACAGTGATACCAAAGTAATCACCATATTTAGCTCTCATATGCTTCACCTACAAAACCCACAAAATTAAACAGCTCAAAAATCAGATCCAAATCAAACCCCAGATCAGAAAATACAAACATTGATTAAAAAATGAGATGAAAAAAACTAACAAGGTCAAGAGCACAGGCAAAACCCCCTTCAGTCTGAACAAATTTATCCTGTCCATGAGGAGGATCCCCACGAAGAGCAAGCACATTCTGAATACCATTAGCCTTAATTGTATCCAAAGCATGATCAATCTTCTCAACTGGCATGTTTGTACAAGTAAGATGCATCATAGTTTCAACACAAACCATGTTCTGCATCCTTTTAGCAATGTCAAGAGTCAGATCTGCGGTGGTTCCGCCGGCGCCCCAAGTAATGTCACAGAAAGTTGGGTTGTGCGCCACCATACGATCCATCCTCTCGAATAAATTCTCCACACCATCGTCTGTCTTTGGCGGGAAGAACTCAAATGAGAACACCACCTTGTCCGACGCCTCTGTAATCTTCTCAATCACCTTCATTTTTTTTCTTCTTTAAATTCAAGAATTGGGAATTGGTTAAATTGGACAGTAACAATGCTAAAATTCAACAAACTAACAAGATCCCAGCAAGAAACTAACAAGATAAAACTAAAGATCGAATCTTTTTGAAGATTAGATCTCAGAGAGTAAATGCCTAGTGGCGGAGAGAAGGGAGAGATTGGGAGGACACAAGAGAAAGTTGTTAGATCTGAGCGGGTATTTATACTGATTTTTAGTGTGTGAAGTGGGTGTGTGTGTCGGTTCTTTTACCCACCAACTAGCCTCCCCTTCACCCACCGTCGCCCTTTATTTTCACCGCCGGGAAAATTGGATTAGGCATAGGCATGGTTCCTACCAAACCCACCAACCCCAAGCATTTCCAAGCACGTTTTCTCTTAAGATTATGCCTATCATCAAAGATTATGTCTATCATCAACCAATTTAACCTAACCTAATAATTAAATATTATTTATTTCTCTTTCATTTACTCAATTTATATTTACAATCAATCATTTTTTTTTTATCATTCATTCATCAGCAACCCAATCCAATCAAACTCAACTAACATTATCTCTTTAAACTATTTTTTATTTAATTTATTACATATTATCAATACTCAATTTATATTATTTTTCTAATCTTATAATCAATTAATAAAAATAAATTTAACTATTAAATTTATAATAATTGCAAACGAAAATTACCATGTAATTAAAAATATCGTCCAACATTGAAAATTAAACTTGAGATAAACTTCATTTACTACAAATACATATTGTAAATAAAATTATAATACATGAAATGAAATGAAAATTACATATTTAATTATCATCGCCAAATTTTTGTCAAATGTGCTCAGTCAAATTATCTCTAAACTTTTTGTGAAAAAAAAATCAAAATTAGTCTTTATCTATAGAGAATGAAAAATAAAAAATTTGGTGATTTATTTTTTATTTTAGTAAAAATAAATGTATTTTTAGCTATTATAGAACTATATTTAAAAATAATAATTAAAAATTTGAACAAATCAATGAATTTGAGACATTTGGCTAAATAAATCTATACTTATAGTATATTAAAGTAGGCCAAACTTAATAAGGTGTTGCCACATAAGCCAAAAAAGGTGATTCTTGCATTCTTAGGCTTCCACTCATTCACCCCCTAATTAATTTGTGATGTTTTGAATTCTCCCTAATAGCTATTAATATTCATAGTCTCTAATAGTTATGTGAATGGTTACTTCTTACATATAATTAGTAGTAGTTAAAGTCTTATATTATCTATTCAATATTTCTATAGTTAAATTTATACTTTTTGAATAATAGAAGAAGATATATATTTCTTATATGAGTGTCTTCTAATAGTTAGTAGTACTAACTCATACTTATATATATAGAATAGAAGTATACATTAGGTAGGTTGTGCATTTAAAGGTGTGACTTTTGACTTTTCAACTAATCAAACTTTATTAATCAAATAATATGATAAAACTAAATACACTTCAAGTTGGTGCATGAATTACATTAAAAGTGTGACTTTTCAATTGATCAAATTTCATTAATTAAATGATAGGATAAGACAAAATGCATTTCAAATTAGTGAATGAATTACAGTAACTACACCTAAATGAAATAAACTAATAAAGAGTATGAAAGATTATATATATTTATTTCAAACATATTTTTTGTAATTCTCCATTCAATACCTACATTAGCTTGAAGATGAATGGACCTAAATGACTCTTCATTTTGGGATACATATGGTCTTTCCATGGAATATATAAAATTAAAACGGAATATTGTGTTTATTGTTGTATGACATGAAAGACTTTCTCCTACTTCTCTTCTTCTTTATACATTAATGTCAATTGTTCCATTTCTTTTAACATTCTATTTCTCAGTCTATGTATATGGTTTAATTTAGCTTTTACTAATTTCTCACATTTTTTTTTTGTTTCTTTTCCTTTAGGTTGGGAAGATAGTTCTTGGACAAATTTTGATGAGAAAGAATACATTAGATTGATTGAGAAAAATTGCATCATTTGAGTAAGTTTCACCTCTATAATTTTTGCATATATTATCTCATTGAATTTCCGCTTATCATTTTATTTTACTATTACCTCCGTCCAAAATAAATATACTCATTTCTCACAACTTTTTTTGTTTCTTTTCCTTTAGGTTGGGAAGATAGTTCTTGGACAAATTTTGTTGAGAAAGAATACATTAGATTGATTGAGAAAAATTGCATCATTTGAGTAAGTTTCACCTCTATAATTTTTGCATATATTATCTCATTGTATTTCAGCTTATCATTTTATTTTACTATTACCTCCGTCCAAAATAAATATACTCATTTCTCACAATTTTTTTTTGATTCTTTTCCTTTAGGTTGGGAAGATAGTTCTTGGACAAATTTTGATGAGAAAGAATACATTAGATTGATTGAGAAAAATTGCATCATTTGAGTAAGTTTCACCTCTATAATTTTTGCATATATTATCTCATTGGATTTCCGCTTATCATTTTATTTTACTATTACCTCCGTCCAAAATAAATATTTATTTGTTCTCTTCATCAAAAAAACACAATATATTTATTTTAAGACGGAATAAGTTTGATTTTACTTTACCCACCAAACTTCTTAGGTATGTGAAGTACTTTTCTTTTAATATTCTATTTCTCAATCTATGTATATGGTTTAATTTAGCTTTCACTAATTTCTCACATTTTTTTTTTGTTTCTTTTCCTTTAGGTTGGGAAGATAGTTGTTGGACAAATTTTGATGAGAAATAATACATTAGATTGATTGAGAAAAATTGCTTCATTTGAGTAAGTTTCACCTCTATAATTTTTGCATATATTATCTCATTGAATTTCCGCTTATCATTTTATTTTACTATTACCTCCGTCCAAAATAAATATTTATTTGTTCTCTTCATCAAAAAAACACAATATATTTATTTTAAGACGGAATAAGTTTGATTTTACTTTACCCACCAAACTTCTTAGGTATGTGAAGTACTTAGATTCATTTATACAAATTCGTTATAGAAACTGAAAAGGTCGACATAATTTTTTTTTTTTATTGATTTGAATATTACCAATTGGTTATTTTTATGATATTTGTTATTTGAATTTAGTTCTGATTTGAGTTTAAAAAATTATTTTACATTTTGGTGAGTTATCCTTTTAATTGCTATGTCTATATATTTGCTTTTTTATCATAATTTTATTTGAGAATTAATTTTGGTCTTCGTTGATATTTTATATATTTTGATTATGTTTTACTAATTAATTTTAATTTATTCTTTATCTTTTACTCCAAATTATGTTTTGGAGTTGTTGATTTTAATACAAATTATGTATATATCAATGTAATACAATTTCAAGTATTAAGTTGCAAAAATGAGTTACCAAGTTATATGAACTTCACATCCATTTTCAACTAGAACTTTTTCTTATTTTTATGTTATTATAATTTTATTTTCTTAAAATTTTTATTGTTTAGTGATCCAATTTTCTGGATGAAAATATATAATTTACTTCATTTGTCTTTATATACTTAGAGAGGCAATTATTCAATATATTTAATTTATAATTTTTATTATAAATATCAACTTAATTATATAAATTAAGTTTGTATAGACACATATACACTTTCTATCCCACCATATGAAACTTTACAAAAAGTCATCTCCATATTTATAAATTACTGATTGATCCATGAAAAAATTATTACTTTATACTATCAAGATAATACTTAATGAAAAAAAAATCACTCATATAAATTACTGATTGATCCATATTTTTTAAAAAAGTTTTTATGTTATAAATCTTAAAGAAAGATGAATGAGTGGTTGACTTTGGATCATCAAAAGTCTTTTATTTATGAATCAAATTAAATTAAATTACAACATGCAATAAATATATGTTCATATAATAAGTCCTAAAAGATGCAAACTAATTTTAATGATTAATTGAATATGATAAGTCTTTTAAAATCAAATGTTAGATTCACTATGAATTAATTCTGCTTTAATTATGCAACAAGTCTTTAAAAAGGACATGAATTATAAGATGACTTAATATTTGGATTATCAAAAGTCTTTACATATAAATTGAATTAAATTTAAAATTAAAACATCTAATAAATATATATGAATATAATAAGTCTAAAAAGATGAAACATTAGAAGTGTAACTTAATTTAAAGGAACTGAATATGAAAAGTCATATAAAATTCAAAGATAGATTCATTATGAATTAAATATTTCTTTAGTGTTATAAATCTTAAAGGGAGATGAATGAGTAGGTAAATTAATATTTTGCTTATCAAAAGTCTCTTAATTATGAATTAACTAAATTAAAAGTTAAAACATTTAATAAGTATATATGCATATAATAAGTCTTAGAAGATGGAACATTGGACAAAAAAAGTTTTCCGACTACCAAAATTCTCTTATTTTAAATTTAATTAAAATGAAATGAATATCGTATGATACGAAATTAATGTTAGATCATCATGAAGAATGAAGAGGCAAACTCATCATGCTTTAAAATAAGTAAAACAATATACTCTCTCTCTTCCACCTCACTTGATCGTTTCACTTCACTTGAGACTTCTCAAAATGATAATCTTTTTATAATTTTATATTCATTCTGTCTCAACCATTCATTCTCTCTCTTCACTTTTCACCACACAATTTTTTCAACTAGCCTACTATTAACCCACTCATTCTCTCTCCCTCTCTCTTTATTTTCTACAACACATTTTCTTTATTTTATTTTTTTCCCTTAATTATTGTATCCACCTCTTAGGTATTAAGTGAGGTGGGACCGGAGGAGTAAGTGGTAACAAAATAAATATATTATGATAAAATAAAGTCATAAACATTTTTAAAAAATAAATAAATTTAAAAGTACCCGTGCAGAAAAACAATTAATGTGGTAATAACTAAAGAAAATCTCTTAAAAAATGACTAATAATAAATTAAAAAGTATCCCGTGCGTAGCACGGGTTTCATCCTAGTTAGAGTGAGAATAGGAAGAAGAGCAACCATGTTCGTTGATCGAATAGGTTGGCTTTGGTTGCTGATTTTTGTTTTTCTTTCGTTTTGTTTTTCTTTTCATTTTCTTATTTTGTCTTATTCACTCCAACCCAACCAATGTCACCGATGAACATCTATAGTATAAATGGCAAAGGGCCATGAACAGTTGAATGAACAGTTTCATCTGTCAAATTTTCCATTTTGCTCTCACTAAGTTTTTTCTTTCCCATTTTGCCCTTAAAAAAAATTTAAGTTAAATTTTTTTTAATTAAAAAAAAAACGTGTTTTCGGACACGGACTTTTACTAGTAGTCTAATAATGGAGGGTTAATTCCATTATCATCCATAGCAAATTGACTTTCATTTTACCAGTTGTATTAATTATTGTACATAAAGCAAAAATCTTAGAAAAAATTAAGTGGGAAAACAAATTTTAAGAAATGTGCATTGGGCATTTATTAAATAATCAGAACTTATTTTAAAAATTGCGGCGACAATCGAAAGTTCTTTTTCTTTTAAAATATGCAGTAATAATTTTGTAAATAACTGAAACTTGTTTTAAAATGTTCGGTGATATTTTTGTAAATAACTGAAACTTGTGTTTAGAACGCATGATATTTTTTTTTATAAATAACTGAAACTTATTAACACACATACACTCTTTTAGCACTACAACCGGCATTCTTTAACGCTACCACTAACACTTTTTTAACACACACACTGACATTTTTAAACAAATGCACTGATACGTAATAACACAATCATTGACACTAACAAAACACATACACTCGCACCCATTAAAACATGCACTCATACATTTATCGCTCATACTAGCAACACCAATCTAAGTATTTCTTAGTGCGAGTAATAATGTTTTGAGGTTTAATGAGTGTTTATTAAATATCAATGGTGGTGCTTATGAATGTCAATGGTAGTGTTAAAATGGTAGTGTTAAAAGGTCACAATTTTGGGGTTAATTATGACTCATGCATTAATAAATTTTTATTATTTATGATACTCGCGTGTTTTAACAATAAGTTTCAGCTTATGATTGTGTCATCGGACGTTAAAAACAAATTTCAGTTATTTACTATAGTGTCACTTCATAATTTAAAAACTAGTTTTTTCTTATGCATTAAATAAAATAGTTTTTCACCAACTCTTAAAATATCATTATATTTTATTTTCCTTCTTTATTATATTACGATATCAAAAATAAGCATAGATAATTACTAACATTATCATAAGTCGTATGATCGATATGCCTTAGGACATGACACATTGTGAGAATATGAGAAAAAAAACATTTCAATAAGTTAAAGTTTAATCCTTTATTTTCTTTTTAATTTTGAGAGTCGTCACCATGTTAGTTCAAAGAAAATAGACCAAAATCAATATTCAAATTTTAATGAGTTTGGGGGTTAAGTTATAAAATTAAAAGGTAAAGTAGCACCAATTTCACTCAATCTTAGGATTGATATTGCTTGTAGGTATTAATCAAATGTTCAAAATAATCAAATAAAGCAAAGATGCATATAAAACATGTAAAACAAATTAGTTTTAGTTAATTAGGTTGGAATGTCGGGTTAATGTGGTTCGAAACCATTTTCATGGATTGAAAAGGCTCTAAAATAACCCTTTTGATGAGATTACACTACTCTAAAAATCAATAGAGAGGTTTAGAAGAGTATATAAAAATATAGGAGTTTACCTTATAATTTTGAGCAATTTTGATGAATAGCCTTGACAAAGTTATTTATTTGTAGGGAGAAGGCTGGTGTCATGCATAATATCTCTTGAGCTTGTCCATGTTGAGTGGCTTCGGCAGCTGATATCCATCTAAGTCCGCTAGTTGAACCGCTCATCCGGAAAATATCTTCTTTACAATGTAAGGTCCGACCCATCTAGGTCCACATTTCCCTGGGGGGTTAAAAGGTCCGGGACGTTGTTCGTGTAGCACGAGGCCTCCTACCTTGATGTTCCTTGTCTTATTTTTCTTATTGAAGGCCCTAGCCATCCTACGTTGGTATGCTTGGACATGCTCAACAGCTTTGAGCCTTCTCTCGTCTAGCAGAGCCAATTCTTCGTATTTATTCTCAACCATTCGACTTCGTTCACTTGATTTTCAAGGAGAACCCTTAGTGAATTTTCAAGGAGAACCCTTAGTGAAGACACTTTCAATTCAATTGGTAACACTACTTACATCCCATATGCCAGGGCGTAAAGAGTTTCTCAGATGGCTGTCTAGCCAATCTTTGCCCGTGACTGCCATTTTTTTTATGATAATCTCAATCTTTTTGTTGGCTGCCTCAATTGCTCTGTTGGTCTGAGGTTGGTAAGGTGACGACTTTTGCCTCCGTATTTTGAATTCTTTTATGAGTTGGACAGTCTCTTTCTCAAAGTGAGAACCATTGTCAGATATAAACTCGTATGGAACACCATATCGGCAGATGATGTTATGTTTGATAAACTTTGCAACCTTTCCGGCATTAAGAATTTTGTAAGATGCTGCTTTGATCCATTTTGTGAAGTAGTATATGGCTACTAGGACAAAGGTGTGTCCATTAGTGCCGATTGTGTGACCTTACCAATGACGTCTATTCCCCACGCCGAGAAGGGCTAGGGTGAAGTCATGGGGTATAACACGGATGGATGTGCGTGTTGTAGATTAGCATGAATTTGGCACTTAAGGCATCTATTGACCATAACTGTGCAATCGGCTTCCATTGTCACAAAGGAGGTCATTCTTATGATGTTTCTTGTCTAGACTGTCCCCTATAATGACGAATTGCATAGACAACCTTCTTAATGCCAACTGAGCCTTCTTTTCAGTGTCGGGTGTGAGTGTACCATTCAGAATAAAATGCCAAATGTCATAATACCATGGATTTTTGTCTTGGTCATCAGCGGAGTATATTGTTGCGCATCTAAGAGACCAATCGTCCTTATAATCATTTAGGTCAATGACTGAGCAGTAGGCGGGAGTATTTCGAGTTACTTTAAATGACTTAATAGCTTTCCCTTCAGGTATCTCGACTAGGGAAGCTAGCGTGGCTGGAGCATCTGCGAAGCGATTCTTATCCCTCGGGAGATAGTGAAAAGTGACTTCTCTGAACGGTTGCACCAATTCTTGGAGATGGGCATTGTATTTATGTAGTGTGGGGTCTTGGATCTTCCGCCTTTATTTATTCTTTTAGGATTTGTTCATTTTCTTGATATATCTCATCATATGACTCATTATTAACGTGTTCGTTAAGTTCATTATATTTTTCATTATTAGTTAATTCATCATTAATGATGTTGGCAATCTCAGGATACTCGAAAAGATAAAAGTTTTCATTAACAAAGTAGGAAAACATTAGTTTGGCCACGACTTCTATGTCCTCTTGAGTGAGGTCATTGGAAGCGGACTCAGACTAAGGGCCCTCCGGTAGTGTGCCAATTCTTGAGCGATTTATTGCAAAGCTTGATTAGCTTTGTATAGTCTTCAGTTGGAGCATCCCCCTTAGTTATGGCAAGTATCTGACTGTATTCTACGAGTTGCTCACCCTCTTCTCAACATGGTCAGATCGATCATGTTGCACTTATGTATCCCTGGTTGGACATAGTGACGGATCTAGGATTTCTTAACTGTGGGTACACAATTTACACTACATAACTTCATACTAAAATTTTTCATAACGCAATTACATTGCAATACATAACTTCGAATATAATTGTCTCATAGGGAAAAAAAAAATACAAATATTCGAATTAAATTTGTACCCTACGCGTTTTCATACTTTGAAAACGTTTAATAACATCATCATTCGTTACTTTCCTAAGCAAATCTTTTTCAACATAACATACAAGACAATCATTCAAAAATTGATCACAAAAGAGTAGAAGCAATTAACTCAGGTAAATGATAACCAAGGAAAACAATCCCAGGCATCATCTTTGCGCTACACACAAGTTGTCTTATGTACACAATACTGATATATACCTGAGCTCCAAAATAAGCAAGTTCAGATATCTCATCGAAAGTAAGATATGGCACAGGCTCTGCACTTGAATATATATTCGGATCACATGTTAAAACTCCATCCACATCTTTCCATACCTGTGACAAGTTGAGATAAGTTTTAGAGATCTTTCCCAGAAACATGAATCAGAGTTGCACAAAAATTACTTTAGAAGCATGAGAGTTCTCAGTAGAACTTGGAACTGATGGAGATGAAAATACGTATTGATTAAACAGATTTTGTCAAGTAACTCTTTATGTATTAGTAATATCAATCAAGATTGTAAAAAAATAAAAAAAAAGATTGTTGAGTTCAGTGCATATCTCATTCTAGTTCACACAATTTTCACTAACCTTAATTTCTCGTAAACCCAATGCTTTACCAATAGTTGTGGCTGTCAAATATGACTGCCACCTCTACCCATTGTAGTCACATCACAAGTTCTCCAACCCTGAAACCAGTTTAACAATACAGGTAGTGTTTTCTCAAAATCTTAGATGATGTTCCCATCCTTCATCCAAGAAAATGTCTCACCCCAAAACTAGAATTACCTATCCCAAAACTAGTTTCACCATCTCCAATTTTTTTATTTTTTTTTAATGAGAAATTTATCCATATTCAATAATCAACAATAACACCACCAAATATCATATGCAAAAATTCAACAAAATAACCATTTAATCAACAAAAATTAAAAATCAAACATATACATGTTTGAAATCAAACATTTAATCAACACACACATATATATATATATATATATATATATATATATATATATCACCCACTGAATCTTAAAAAAAAATCAAAGCCCCAAAATTATTTTCAAACCCTAGATTTATATTTTACTAGAATGAGAGAGAGAGAAAAGTCAAAGGAGAGATTTGAGGGTTTGGGATACTTACCGGAGTACAGAGGATTGAAGCTTGATGGATGAAGAATGAAGATTGGAGTCGATGGTCGTCGCTCGCGTCGCTGGGAACCGGAACGGAAGTGGTCGTCTCGTGCGTTGGACTTGGAAACAGGAAAGTGAAAGTGAACAAAAACGCATGTAACTTTGTTGGGTTTACTTTACTAATACTAAGTTCACTTTCCTTTCTAAACAGTCAATTCTTTTTGGGGGTGCACTTAGTAAAATGAAAAAAAATAAATTAACTGGTAAAAAAATTGATCGGGTGCACGTGCACCTGCACGTGACACTGTAGATCCGCCCCTGGTTGGACACATGCAATATTGCTGTCGTTCTTCTCTTCATCATCTTTCATATCTTTCGATATGTCACCCAAATCTTAACCGTCAAATTTATTCACTAGTGATTTCTCTCCACACAACTTGACTGCTCGCACAATCCCTAAGAATAATTGATCCGACTAGATCTCTACAACCCTATCCTGATTGGAACTCTATAGCATTACTCTTGACTCAATTTTTGCCCTGATCATGACTAAATATTTGTCTACCTCTGACCCTAGATCTCTGCAACCTTGATCCCACCTGGATATATGCAACCTTGGTACTAGATCTCTACAATTCGATCAATTCAAGTAGTCTTGAATATCCCTAGCATGGAGCTTTAGTGACAATTATTATGTACTGTTATTATGGATTAAAACTAGTAAACACTCTGACTATGGCTAGGGTATTGCCAATTCAGGATTACGTACTATAATTTCTTTGTGATTGCATGCTACAATAGTATTATGTATGAAAAGGTTGAGTGGGAAAAGTGAAAAAAAAAAGTACGGTGGCGGAAGAAAATAAAGTTTGCCATAATTAAATTATAAAATGAAGATACTAGTAAATCAAATTAAAGATAGAAAGTTATACCTCTTTACGTGATGAAATAGACTTGTAGTTTGCTCTTATGAACTTGCATAATTATATGACACATGTTGGAATTTGTCTATCTAGATAAGTCTTGAACTAAGAGATATCTCGTGCCTATAAATAAGCACATATAGAAAGAGTTAAGTGTCTTGTGGTGCCAATAGTGGGTCCCCTTCGGAGAGAGTGAGTTAGAGTCTTAGAAAATTGAGTACATTTATTAAAGACTTGTACACTATTGAGAGTAGTCTAGTGTTATCATTCCTTGTAATCATTGAGTGAGAGACTCGAATTTGTTAGGTGATATACTTAGTAGTGTTGAAGATGCAATAGTGATATATTGTTGATCGGTGTGTGAATGTAGTCCATTGATGTTGGGGTGAACCACGTTAACTTTTGTCTTATTTATTCTTCCCGTCATATTATTTCTGTTCAAATTAATGTGTAGCATAACCTAATTGTTGATGTGCATGAGAATCGCTTTCGTTGCACACAACAACACGAGGATATGAATATTATTAAGCATAAATTAAGAGAAAAGATTAAGTGTATCTATAAGCAGGAACAAATAATTATTTAGGGGGTAAATGATAAAATGAGGCATGAACTCCACATAATTTTTCTAAGGTGAGGCCCTATGCTTTAATTTGGTCAATTTATGACTTTGAAATGACAAGATTTTGCTAATATAGAGGTTAATTGACGAAATTTGTTTACAAAACTTAGTTAAATCATCAGTGCCTTGCACGTGATGGGCTTGAAATTTTATATACATATATAAATACATGTCTATGATAATGGTATATTGCCATTTAAGACCCTAAATTGGCATATTATTAGTATTGAAAATCTATTTTTTTAAACATGATAAAATAGGGCCCAAACTCAAAAATTACTCTCAAATTAGGGTCCAAACTAGTGCATATTTTACCTAACTTACCTTAATCGAGATCCAAAATTAGGATTATGACTATGGTCAGAATGGAAGTTGTGTTGTACGTGTTTTACGCATGATGACGACGTAACTGAATTTACTAATGAAAGTTTAAAATCCCAATTTCGATGAATTTTGACATTTCAATCTTATAACAAACCAAATTCAAGTATCGTGACTAACTTTAGAAACATATGTGGAATTTTAACCCTTATTTTTTAATTTATCTTTTTCAAATTTGAGAGATTTGAGTTACTTATTATACAAATAGTAAATTACAAAATAGCGCCTAAACTTTACGGAACAGTACCCGTTTAGGGACTGACATCCAAATTTTGATAATTTAGGGCTTGAAGTGAAAAAATTGGCCAAAATAGGACTTTTGACTGTTATGTCACATGTGACTTGAATGTGATTGACAAACTAAATCAGTTTAAAATGGATATTAATTAAGAAGGGGTTAAATGAAAATACTTAAATTTAAAAGGTTATAAAAATTACATTTATTTTTCAATATTGAACAATCAGTTTATAAAAGAAAAAAATTTAAAAATATATAAAATGAAAAAAGTATTTATTATTTGTAAAAAAATTACTAAATCAATTTAAATTTTAAAAATTGTACATTAAATATATAACATTTATAAGCATAATTTTAACATATTAACAATTTAAAATTAATATCTCAAGTGTATAACATTTTATCCACATTTTAACTAATTAAATCAAAAGATATTTTTATGTCAATGCTCGTACGTTCTTTTGGGGGTTAAATTGGAGGGTTGGGTTACTTGGGAAAAATATTGTTTTGTTATTTTGTCACCCCCTTCATTTTCAAACAATGACATTTGACATCTTAAAAACTAATAGTCATTTCAAATTAGTTAAATATATCAATTATGTGCAAGTTACATATGACTTAACTAATTTTTTTAATAAAATCTGTCAAAAATCATATTTTGGGAAATTTTTGCCACTTCAAGCGGTAAATCGTCAAAATTTGGATGTCAGACTCTAAACTGGTATCGCTCAGTGAAGTTTAGGTCCTATTTTGTAATTTATATATTTGTGAATTTGTGTAGCACTATGTCTGCACTCTAATGCAGCAGAACACTTCTCCTTTGGCGGGACGATTATCCGTCTATAAATTACTCGATTGAGAAAGGGGAAGAAAGAACAAATTAGGGCATACGCTACAAGCAATCAAATGCTAACGGGGCGCGAAAGCTTAGCCAGATTGATCGGTAAACGCCGGCGGTTCCTCCCCAATCATCATTCCATTCTCCCCGAACCCATCCAGGTTAGCTTCTTCCTCTTTTTTCTCTAATAAAAATGATGTCCTTTAGTGTATAATTTTAGCAGCAATGTGGCTATGGTTTTTGTATTTAGTTTCTTGCTTAATTCGATCTCAGAGCTCTTTGAATATTGGGAAAGATGAAAATGGAGGAACTGATGATGTTACCTGTCCTGAGGAAGCGCCTTCTGCTATTGTTGATAAAGTTATTTGTCCTGTTTGCGGGGATAAGGTTCGAGGGGAAGATTACATGATCAATTCTCATTTGGGTATTTAATTCTATCATTTTTCGTCGTTTCCATTTATTTTTGTACATTCTGGAGTTTTTTCTTTTCTTTTCGAGACGTAAAAAGCTGAAATGATGTGCAGTCACTGTCCCTAAAAACTTAGGATTCATTTTAGTTCATGATCATAATGGAAAATGGGGAATAATATTTGGACAGAGGGGGTTGTTGGAGTATAACAGATGCATTTTTTGTTGAAAAGAGGAGTTATTGCAAATGTCTGCATATGGTGCTGCATTCAATTTTCAAATTATTATTTGGAGGCAAATTTGTATCCTCTTTGGTTTAAGAAAATATATTGTTTGGGTTCTATAGTTTCAGTTTGACATTCTATCAGATGCTCTTGCTTGAGAATTCAGTGTTATATGTGTGACACACAAGCGTTGATCTGATTTGGTCGCAGTCTCCTAGATCAGGCTTGCATCTTATATTTAAGTGAAAGCTGAAGGACTGTCAAAGTAGTGCACTTCTCTTAATTAGGCATATTGAATATCCTCGGTATTGACTAAACTTAGTTTTTCGGAGGAAAAACCTTGGATACTATTTTTCATGAATAGACATTTGTACCCTCTTCTGAAAAAAATTAGATTTGAGCCTGATGACGTTGGAAATAGTTTGAAAAATCTGATGTTATTAGACCTCCGTTTTCCGTTGATGTTTCTCCAACAATTCGGTATCTGCTTAATAAGGGAACCCTTTTTCTGTAGAGTCTTCATTTCCCAGCTCACATCCAGCATTTGTAGTACATAGACACCCTGAAGCAGAGAGGTCTATCAAACCTTTATGGCTTATCATGTTATTCATTGAACTAACTCGAGCTTGAGTCTCATGATTTGTTTGTTTTTGGTTTCAGATACATGTTTAGCTAGAGGGACAAAACGAAAACTAAGCCAGCGCACTCTTCTTCAATTAAACTTCTGCTCTAGATCAAAAGAAAAAGTATACTCCACTGACTCGGGGCATATACAAGCTAATCGGACAAGTAACAATGCTGCTATCACCAGTAGTTTGAGTGATCTACATTCCGTGGACCAGGAAAATGCTGAATGCAAATCATCCTTAAGTTCAACTGATGTTTCACATAATGATAGAGTGGCTTCAGAAACTGCAGAAAAGACTGAGAGAAACAACTGTAATGTTGACTCAATTGTCAGTGATGATGTACAAGCCAACGCCCCATTGCTTCTTGAAAGTGAGATGTCTAAGAATGAAAATGCTGATTTGGCATATGATCTATCAGGAAAGTTTCTTGCTACTGTCATTGTTGGTCGTAGGTTTCGTAACAAAGCAGAGTTACATTCTGGGGAAAGGATTTCTCTTGATAGAGACCCTTCTAACGATAAGGATCGGAATGCCATCAAGGTTAATTTCTCCCGCTTTTGGTTTACTTTCTGATTCAGCTGTCTGATATGTGGATTTTAAAGCAATAAAATGGCATTTGAGCCAGGTGCTTTCTGCAGATTCTGGATCAGTGGATGTGCTTGGTTTTATCCCACGAGAGCTAGCTCAGTATTTGGCACCATTAATGGACATGTTTGAAGTGACCTTTGAGGTATCACAACTTCTTGGTAGGATAAAAAGCAGTCAATTTGCTTCAATTTATCATATATTTGTTTGTTTATTATCCTCCCAGAAATTCTTTGTTCAGCAGTCTTCTTGTTGCTTCACTGCCACTGCCTGGTGTAAAGGCTTCTCTTCAACTCTTATTGTGTCATGGTAGCACTATGAAAATAAGTTTTATGGTGGGTTCATAGGGATTCCTCCGTTCATCTTATTGCTTGAAGAATAATAAGAAGGGACAGAGAAGAGGGAACAGACTTGCCATGGCGATTGATCTGCTTTTTCCGTTGAGTTCGCAAGATGGAGCCAACTGCGGAAAAGAGAGAGGAGGTAGGGGAGAGATGGAGCCATGGAAGTAGAGAGAAGAGATGAAAGATTGAGAGGGAGGCAGATCTAGGGTTGGGTGTGGTGTGATGTGTTTTTTTTTCCTTAATACATTAAGGGTAAATATGTCAATTTAGTACTAAGTTAAGCAAGTTAGAAATCTGTTTAGTTATGGGGGGCTATTTGAAAATTTTGATATTAATATCTGTTAAGTTACTAACGCCCTCTAACGTTCATTAACATTTTTGGTTAATTTTGCTAATTAATCAATAGTAAGTAGGTTACATTTGTTGTTTCAATAGTGCGAAGGTAAATATGAAAATTTGTGATAGTACGAATGACAAAAAAGTCGTTAACTCACTTTCTTTGAGTGACTTTCATTTGGTACACTCTCTCTCCCTCATTTAGTCCATCTGTCTGTTGTGTATGAATGACGTCCTTTTTAAGAAATGTATTTTTTCATATTCCTCTCTCAGATGACTTTTTTATTCATAAGCCAATTTGTTTCTTTGGTCTCTTGTTGCATGCTTTCAGAACTACGAAGTAACATCTTGGACCATTCCCTTAAGACGACTGTCTATTAAAGCAGGGAAACTCGTAGGATGCCAATATTTATGCCAAATGTATGCATCTTGACATTCAGAAATATGATACTGGATCATCTTTCTACAATGGGTTAGTGAGTATAGCTAGCACCAGAACCTTCTTTTTCTAATCAGGTGATCATGCATCACTTGATACACTTGGTGTCCTTGTTACATAGTAGACCGTCGCAGTGGGCCATATTGAGGTTAGGGTTTCCCACTTGCAGTTTGCGGATGGTATTATGCTCTTTCTTTAGAAGGGTTAGGTGTTTAAGATTGTAACTAACAATCTTTCATTGGTATATTGAAAATGTGTTGAGGTGCTTTCCAATTGTTACTGTACAATGGTTGGCTGTAAATAATGATCTCTGGTAGGTACTTTAAAAATGCATTGGATGGGAAGGTGGTGTTTCTAGTGGCATATGGAGCCGGCTTGATGTCTCTGTATGGATTAGCAGTACTGAAGAAACTTACCAGGGACTTACTCGTCTCTTAAGACAAAAGGATGGACCAGGGCTTTACTCGCGTTTAAGACCAAAAGACGGCAAAAGTGGGGTAAACAAGTGAAATTCCCCTAGACACTATTATAGTGCCTGATATCTGTTAAGTCGATTATTTCCTATCATGGAGGAGGCTTGGGTTAGTCAGATTGACGCAAGTTCTTATTTACTGATTACGACTGATTCTGGGATCGATATTTTCTAGTCGAGGTTTTGGCAGAGACAAGGATGGGCAGCGTGGATTTTTCACTATTTTCTGGTGCATCTGGCTTGAGAGGAATTCCCGCATCCTTGAGTTCAAGTGCCTGCTGATTCGCCTGCGTACAGGGTGGTCTTCCTTGTACCTCTTTAGACTAGCTCCAGATGCTTTTAGCTGGGTGCCTATTTTTGTTATGCAGCAGGATTGGGATATTATATTGTTTTGAGCTGTTTTTGTTACATTTTCTGTTTTTTTCCTCCTTTCCTTTTAGCTGGGTGCCTATCTCTTTTATTATATAATACAAACAATCTGAAGGAAAATTCATTGCCAATTGCCTCCTTTCTCCATAACGACTATCACTTCACTTGGCTCTGTTGACTTCCTTGGTCCATTCTCTCTTTACTGCTACAATGCTCTCAAATGTTTTTAATTTTTGTTCTTAATAGTTAGTTGTGTTGCAGGGCTATATAGTGTCTATTCCAGGACATCCTCATGCAGCAGTTCCAATTCAAATCCAAAGTCAAGAGAATACATCTTTAGGTGGAAAAGAATGCAAAAATCTTGAAACTTTCAAGTCGTTGTGCAGAAATGCTTTACGTGTGATTCAGTCTGAGGAAACTTCTTCACATGGCATGACAAAATATCAACAAAATTTTATTCTGTTAATACAAGAAGTCTTAAAGACTAATTCTCACCTTTTCACATATGATGAAAAAACATTCTTAGGTGCCTATTAGTGCTCAGTGTCTTTCAAGTTTGTCATTCCTACTTGTTTTGATATTCTAATGTTTGAATTAATGTTTTGTTTGCAGAAAATTTTGTATCACTTTCAGATGATAGTCAGAGGCTTTTTGTTCGGCTTTACACACGGAAAGGTCTTACTATTCCTTTTTTTGTTTTCCTAGAATTACGAGCAAATGTTAAAATGTTTACGTTTTCTCTCATTACCAATGGTAATATGCATCTGGTTTACCTGTCAATGGATATTCACTTCAGCTGTTTTCCCAATGAAATGGCAACGTGCATAGCTTGAGCTATCATTAACTTTTCCCCTCTGGTAAAAAGATTATTAAAAACTATTTTTTGTTTTGTTGTTGAATAGTTACATAGAGAAACAAATACTTGATACATGTATGCAGTAGTTACCTTTTTATTTGGAAACACAAAAAGTTTGACATGGCTTCATTTCCACCCTCCCCATTTGTTATAGTATAGATAGATATATAAGTAACCTAATGAGTTCCACAATGCTCCTCACAAGTAGATTTATTTTTTTTCCATTCAAGCAATATATACACAATTTGTATCATATACATAAAAAGGATTAAATGTATTAAAGTGTAACCATGTAAGTTTTATCATCTTCCCTTTCTAGTACTCCAAAACCTTATCAAATGGTTATATATGGAATAAAACAACAACAAAGCCTTAGCTGCATAATGATTTGAGGTCGGCATCGGCTAACATGAATCGTCAACGTCGAATGGAATCGTCAACGAAGAGATGAGAAAACAAAGAAAAAAATGAGATGCTAAAATAAAAATAAAAAAAATGTGAAAGCTAAGAGATATTTAAAACAAATAAGTGTCAAGAATAATCTAGAGAAACAACAACAACAACAACAAAGCCTTAGTCCCAAAATAATTTGGGGTCGTCTAACATGAATCCTCATATGTCATCGCGAAAAAAATAAAAATAATAAATAAATAAATAAATAAATAAAAAATAAAAAATAAAATTAATAAATAAATAAATAAATAATAATAATAAATAAATAATAATAATAAATAAATAAATAAATAAAAAATAAATAAATAAATAAACAAATAAATAAATAAATAAACATACAAAAAAAAAAAAAATCAACCCCCCACATGAATTTTTGCCCTCCACTCCGGCCTCTTCAACACCATACTTTCATCCACTCCAAGTAAACTCATATCATTTTCAATTACTCTAATTCAAGTTTGTTTGGGTCTTCCACTACCCCTCGCCATTTTATCATTTCTCCATTTGTTAGGCCTCCTAACCGGTGCATCACTCGGTCTCCTTCTCACGTGTCCAAAACCACCTTAGACGATTTTCCCTCATTTTATCCTCGACGGGCGCAACTCCTACTTTACCTCTGATCACCTCATTCCCAATCGATCCTTTCTTGTATGACCGCACATCCATCGAAGCATACGCATCTCCGCCACATTCAATCTTATGCACGTGACCTTTGTTTCACGGCCCAACATTCGGTCCAGTAAAGCAATGTCGGCACTAATTGCCGTGCGGTAGAATTTTCCCTTTAATCTATTGGGCATGCCGCGATCACATAGAAACCACTGTGGCACTCTTCCACTTCAACCAACTGCTTTAATCCTATGAGCCACATCTCCATCTAATTCTCCATCCTTTTGGATAATGGATCCAAGATAGCGAAAAAACTCGAAGCTTGGATAATATTTCCATCAAATGTGACCTCCCCCGCCTCCCCTACTTTCCAACACTCGCTAAACTTACACTCCAAATATTCGATCTTGCTTCGCTTGTCGAAAACCTCGAGATTCCAAAGTGTGTCTCCACAACTCCAATTTACTTTCAACACCCTCTCTAGTCTCATCAATCGGCCATGATATCATCTGCGAACAGCATACACTTTGGTATATCATCTTGGGTCGACCTCGTCGGTTCGTCCGTTATCAAAGCAAAAGAAAGGGGCTAAGTGCGGAACCTTGATGCACTCCAATCTTTATAGGGAACTCTTCGGTCTTCCCAACACTGGGCCTCACACAAGTACTAACTCCATTATACATGTCCTTGATAATATCAATATATTTCTTTGAAACACCCTTAACTTTCTAATGCCCACCTGAAAGTACCTCTCTTGGCACTTTATCATACGCCTTCTCCAAATCAATGAAAATCGTATGCAAATCTTTCTTTTGATCCCGATATTTCTCCATGGTTTGTCTCATAAGATATATTGCCTCCGTAGTCGATCTTCCTGGCATAAACCCAGGTGGTTATCCGAAATATCCACAATTTTTCTCGGCCTTTGTGCAATCACTCTTTCCCAAAGTTTCATAGTATGGCTCATTAGTTTGATCCCAGATGGTTAGGCGCAATCTTGGACATCACCTTTATTCTTATACTGAAAGGGATCGAGTACTCTTCCGCCACTCCAATGGCATTGTGTTAACTCTCCCTATCTTGTTAAATAGCGTTGTTAACCAATCTACTCCCTCTTCCCGAAACATCTCCAAACCTCGATTGGTATACCATCCGGTCCAACGGCTTTCTTCAATCTCATCTTTTCATTGCCATTTCCACTTCACTCTTTCGAATTCTCCGCATAAAATCTCGATTAACCATACTCGAAGAGATATTTAAATCTCCAACATCACGCTCTTGACCGCCGTTGAACAAGTTATCAAAGTACGAACTCCATCTATCTTTTATCTCTTTATCCCCGACTAAAACTCTTTGGTCTACATCCTTCACACATTTAACCGTCTCAATATCTCGTGTCCTCTTATCCCTCATACGAGCGAGTCTGTAGATGTCCTTTTCCCCTTCTTTTGTATCCAACTTATCATAAAGTTTCTGATTCACCTTTGCTCTTGCGTCTCTTACTGCTTTCTTAGCATCTCTTCTAGCTTCCTTATACTTCTCATAATTATCGTCGCTCCTACATTTCCCCAATAATTTGTAGCATTCTCACTTGCCATTTATTACTTGTTTTACTTCCTCGTTCCACCATGATGTGTTCTTACTTGGTGACCCATTTCCTCTAGATTCTCCAAGGACTTCTTTCGCCACCTCCTTTATGGTATGTACCATCTTAGTCCAAGTCGAATCTATATCCATATTCTCCATATTATCCGACCAAATACCGGTATCAACCATCTTAGTTACAAATTTCGGTTGATTTTCCCCTTGAAGTCTCCACCACTTGATTTTAGGGTCTACCTGTGGTTTTCTCTTCCTCGAAATTCTCTTACTTTGAAAATCAAGTACCACCAGTCTATGTTGAGTTGATGTGCTCTCACCCGAAATAACCTTGCAATCTGTATAACTCTTTCTACAAGTATTTCTTACTAAGAATAAGTCAATCTGACTCGCATTACCTCCACTCATATATGACACCAAGTGAGATTCTCTCTTCTTGAACTAAGTGTTCATTATACTCAAGTCATATGCCAACGCAAAGTCTAGGATACTATTTCTTGCTTCACTCCTCTCCCCAAAACTAAAACCTTCATGTATGCTTTCAAAGCCATGCCGACTAGACCCCACATGCCCGTTCAGATCACCACCAATCACTAATTTCTCACCACTAGGTACTCGTTGTACTACCTCCTCCAAATCTTCCCAGAACACTTGTTTAATAGATGCATCCAACCCTACTTGTGGTGCATAGGCGAAAATAATAGTTATAATCTCATCACGTATCACCGGTTTAATGCCCGTAATTTGATCACTCTTCCCGTACACTTCCACCACATCATTAATATACTCCTTATCAATAATGATACCCACTCCATTTCTACCCTTATCCTTTCCTGAATACCAAAGCTTAAAACCCCAAGGCGATATTTCTTTTGCTTTCTCTCCAACCCACTTAGTTTCCTGTAGACACATTATGTGAATCTTCCTCTTCCTCATAACTTTCACCACCTCTGCTGATCTCCCTGTCAATGATCCAATGTTCCAAGTTCCAAAGCGCATCCCACTACCCTTACACCTACCATGGACTAGCTTCTTTACCCGCACTCGTCCGCAATGCGTGAACCTTGCATATTTGACACCACCCCCGGGCGAAGAGATGGCGCGTCGCTTCCGGGCGACGACCTAGCAACCTTTGCATACTTATCACTACACCCAGGTCTTTGAAGTGTAGCGCCATATTTTCTTGGGTAATGTGTCTGTCTGTGTGTACATTTATATACTTAATTATCTTCATATTATAGTTTATATATCTATAAGGTTTCAGTTTGTGTGTGTGTTGACTTGCTACTTTTTCTTGATGGTATTAAGTAGAAATGTGAGTGAAGTCCTCGACTACATGCAATAAAGCTGTTTGATAATGTGCCCGATTAGCATTTTCCTGTAAAATCAAGTCATTTAGTCTTCCACTACATGCAATAATAAGACTTGATAATATATCCTTGTATTTTACTTCAGGACCATGGTTTCGAATGTCTAATATTTCCTATTCTGAAATATTGGACTGCGAGCAAGCAGTGAAGGGACTTTCTGGTAATTAGATTGCATTACTAGCAATTGGTTGTTCAGGGCAATGCTGATGCTTCAGTTTAAGATTTTTCTTTTGATTATCTTTGCTAGTGATGATTATTTGTGTCTCTTGCCATAATGCAGCATCAGGCTATGTTTCTTCTATTCAAAGTGCAAGTGAATTGCTTAAAGATGACTTGGTTTCGGTCTTGAATTTGCTTACTGTTGGTGAACTCCGTGAAATATCGTGTCTGATTGATAAGGTTTACATTTTCTTTGGTCAAGTGTTTTTTTTTTTGTTCCCCTCCCTTTTTCCTTCTGAAGTTTTGCAACTGTGATAGTAATATTGAGAAGCTATCCAGTTGTGTTACCAGTGCATTGCCTTCTAATTTATTGTTGCCAGTCATACAATATTTTCTTTTCCACATGTTACTTGATTCTTTTTGTAGTATTACCAACCTTCTTGGGGAACCATATGACTACGTCGAGAGCAAGTTTCACTTATGTGGGACAAATGTCCCTTGATTACATGGGAGTGCGGTTTGGTGCACACACACACATTCACATCAACAACAATATTACCCCAGTGCCGCAAAGGCTCCCACCTACGGTGGGGTAAGTCAGTAAGGATCATTAGGATGATGGCACCCCATAGCACAATTCGGAATATTGGTTATGACGGGTAATTTCATACACTAAACCATACATAAAGTTTAGGCTTCACTCCTTGGACAATAATGGATAAGCAGGATAGTGACTTGACATTCTGAGCATGTATGCAGATCTTTCTCTCTGCAATTGATCTGTCTCTCTCTAATGTACTCATTTCTAACACACAATCTGGGTCCCACCAGAGACGCTTGCACTTTGCTACCGATATTTTTGTTCATGGGCATCCTATTTCGGCCTTTAAATTATTGAGAACAAAAAAATTCATTTATGCTTTTTATTTCTTAAGAGTGCTGACCTAAGCAGACTGTGTGGGATGTTCTTAGGGATGGAAATTTTGCGGAATGGAGCAAATACAGACGGATCATTCTAAATTTGATTGATTCGCAGTTATGCTCCTAAAGTACTAGATGGCTTCTGATGACTACACAACTAGAGATCAACTGTGTGGACAGATACGGGCCATACATATTCATATGTTAAATTCACTTCATCAACCTTGCTTAAATGGAAATTAAATTACACACATCTGGAGCGAGCTCCCTCTTTCACTTGCAGATATTACAGCTCAAATTTAAGAGTTCTAGTAAGGTTTCCTTACTCTCTAATTTCCCATCAGATGGAACTCCAGTTTCTCTAATTTCCAAAGAAATCTGCAAGTTCAATGTTTATGATGTAGCCACTGGACTTCTGTTGTATGGTTTTAAAAAAATGTTATATGGACCTGCAGTGGATAGATGAAAATCGAAGTGTCAAATCCTAAAGGGAGTTCAAATATATTGAAACAGCAATTAGTAAAACATGGTCTGAATGTTGGATAAATAAGCAGGGAAGAACGTGACATATCTTTTCTGGACCAGTTATACACAGAAGCAGCATTCGGTCGAGTTCTCAAACATAGAATCTATCCGTACTAAGAGGGGCACACACGATGATAAAATATCTCGAAGCAAAAAAATACCATGTTAACAATATCGGCATTCAGTTTGTATTATATGCTAACATTTTGGACATCATTTTCATGGATATGATTCAACATATTTCATATGCATTTCATATATTCTTCTTTCAGATACTCTCTTCTAATATTTCTTCTTTTTCTGTGCCTCAATTGAGATTTCAGAAGTGTAGTCGCAGCCCAAAAAAGCAGGATTATATTGCCTCGCTTCTTTCATCATATGAGGGTGGAGCATGGTCAAGATTTTCCTAATTTTGTTTCAATTCATTTCATGCCTCCTAGTTTTTTTTCATTTCTTTATGTTCCACTTTATTGGTGTTACAGCCAATTACTACCAAGAATGGCTTTGGAGAAAACAGGAACCTGTATGCAAATATCTTCAATGGCAGAGTTGCTTATTTGGCGTGTGGAGGTGATATATCTATGTTATGCTTTGAGTTTGATTGCCACGTATATGATCACAGATCTCCAATGTTTCTCCTTTATGTTATTGCTGTGCAGAGACTTTTCTTCCTTAATGGAGAGCAGGATCTGTCAGCATTCTTACTTGTAGACTTGGGAATTATCAAGTATCCAGATTACAAATGCAGTCTTTCTAACCACATATTTTCTGGCCGGGATGATATGCTTTCTTATGAAGAGGTATTGTTGAAATCTTCTGTATACTTTTTTGGCATCTTGCTGCCTTCACCCAATTAACATATCTTCCCAACAGGCTATTGAAGTAGCACAAATCATGGATCAATCGCTTGATGAAAATAAATCCAAGTGGGTGTTGAGATGCATAGAGATATCTGACTCCCGCATGTCCAGTTCTTCTGGGAAAGCAAGTACTTCATCAACTTCTGAACCAATGGCCTCATTTTTCACGCTTTTCAGCTTCATGGGTTTACTCAAAAGTGGTTCTGTTAGGTGTTTCCTTTCTTGAGCGTGAGAATAGGTATGAATGGTTGTTGTACTTGCATCATTTAGTGCCTGGTTAGAGTAAGAATTGTGCAATTTCTCCTGAGATTACAATATTGTTCGTTTGTGATTAGGCATGCGAATGACTGATTCTGTGTTTTTTTTTTTTTTTTTTTTTTT
The DNA here is from genome assembly GCA_022495995.1 of Adenophora triphylla var. japonica. Taxonomy (NCBI): domain Eukaryota; kingdom Viridiplantae; phylum Streptophyta; class Magnoliopsida; order Asterales; family Campanulaceae; genus Adenophora; species Adenophora triphylla. The sequence continues at coordinate 70,811 of JAFEMH010000207.1, read as the reverse complement.
GGGTGGGGCGGGGGAGGGATTTGAGAAGGGCTCTGTAGTTTTCATCCAATCTTACCTTGAGATGTCTATCACTTGATTGGGGAGGCTATTAGTAGACATATTTAAAATGTGCATAGTTGCTAAGCGAACCAACATAGAATTGCTTGAAAACTTCCAGCACACTTATTTTATGCAATAAACATCCTAAATATTCCGTTTCCCCTATAGCCTTAATTTTACATTCGAAACTAAAGAGAAATGATGGTCTGAATGTTCAAAAAGAAATGTAGGGATGAAGCTAGTAATGAAGCTTCTGAAAAAGGGCAAAATGAAATAAGATATGTTGGGTTTTCTTTTCACAAACTGTAATGGCAAACAGAATATTTTTGTATGCATTGATTTTACTATTAGGTTGATGTTAATCATCTGCTCAAAGCTTGATTACATGATTTGGAGTTTCTACTATAATGGATATGTTTATCTGACAATTTACTTTGTGGCCTTGAAAGGACTCCAAGCAAAAGAAAGCTATAGTTACCTTTCTTGTCTGTCCCTTGTTTTTTTTTCCCACCAAGTAAATGGGAGAAAAAGTTAGCAAAGCTGATCATTTTCTTTTGGTCATCTCTTATGATAGCACCAACCTTTCCGGATAACTATCACATAGACAAACATCTGCTATTGATTATGCGTAGATAGTTGCATGCCTCCTTTGGCCCTTATCATTTTGGTTTTTGTTAAACATGTCCTTTTCTTTTATGCTCGCTACAACTTAACTCGGATATAAGAACATATTTTATTAGTGGACATGCCTGCAGCTATGGTCTTATTTGTTTTTGATTGTCTGTTACCTGTTTGTATTTAGTTGTGGGAATGATGTAGTTATCTTGCTCAGGTACAATGATGCAGTTGGTTTACTTAAGGGACTGTTGAGTAATTTCACTTCTGATACAAGAAGAGGATATTGGACTTTGAGGCTTTCCATTAATTTGGAACATATGGGCCGTCTGAATGAGAGCCTTTCAGCCGCCGAAGATGGGCTACTAGATCCGTGGATTCGTGCTGGTTCAAGAATATCTTTGCAAAGGCGGGTTATACGCCTGGGAAAACCACCAAGGCGCTGGAAAGTTCCTAGTTTTTCTGAGTCAGTCAAGAGAAAGATCACTGAGGTTAGTAAACTTGATTATTAATGTTCTCCTTTTCAGTGATTGATACTTTTCAAATAATATTGCAGGTTTGTTACATATTATATTTAAACCTTTGTTGCTATAGTTGCAGCTTAACAACTTCTGCTTCATGATTATTTAGGTTCATGTTGAAGGGAGACCATTGAGCTCTGAAACAGGGTTGAAGAGTAGGTTCTATGGTGAAGATGGAGAACAGTGTGGAGTAGAGCAGCTTGCTCTGCAGTATTATGCTGGAGAAGAAGGCGGCGGCTGGCAGGGCGTACACACGGAAAGTGGCATTTGGTTGACAATTTTTGGGCTTCTTATGTGGGATACCATTTTTGCTGATGTGCCGGATGTCTTTCGTACCAGATTTCAGGTACTCAAGTATAGTTCTGTTACTTCTTTTGGTTATCAAGTGATATGCTCCCCTCCCCCCCGTCCCATAACGGTAGTCCCACTTTTGTAAAGATAGAACTTAGAGTCTTTGACCAAAGATTTATGAAAGAATTGATTATCCAAATGAAATTATAAAACTGGTTATTGGTAAACCATTAAAAATACTACCAATAACATATTTTTTAGATTTTCATTAGGATAATTTTTAACTTTTATTTTTTTATTTATTTATTAAGAGGATTCCCAATATCCCCGTAGATGGCTCGAACTCGGGACCTATGGTCTCAAGTGAGGAGTGCCAACCACTAGGCTACAACCTTCTTGTCCGTTAGGATAAATAAATTAAATTATTGGTTAAAGTTCAATCGTAGTTATCTAAAAAAAAGTGGGACTATCTTTATGGGACGGAGGGAGTAACTTTCTTCTTGACTTGGTTATTAACATCATTGTGGTTATTTGGTACATATCTGTATGTCTACAGATGTATTGTGTGCACAAGGTCAGTCTCAGTCTATCTATGTAGGGTAATTTGAAAGGTTGACCATAATTTGCTTTGAGATCACACAAATGTACTGCAGAAGCTTTCTCCCCCCCCCCCCCCACACACACACATCTCATTCAGAAAATCTTTCTCTCTATCTTTCAGCTGCACTCATACACACACTTGGATAGTGGGGTCCGGTAACAGTAATGTACAGTTTACCTCTCATCCCTATATGGCATTTTTAGCAGAACTGTAACTGATGTGAGAATTTACAGCCACCTTTGGGCATCCACATCATTACCCGCACATCAAAGTGATATATTGGCTAGTATTTCATAGTTACTGAGAAGAAAGAGCCATGTTAGTCTGACCCAGTTTTGAGGTAAACAATCATTTCATGTTTTCATTTGCAGACTTCACCACTAGACTTGGAGACTGGTAGCTTTTACGAAGTTAGGAAAAATGCTATAGAATCCCTCTTACAAAAGATCAAAGACGGGATGGCTGAGGAGATCCTTATAACTTCATGGGAATCACATCTGAAAACAGCTTGTCGTGGAGTTAACTGGGATAGACATTCCCTATCTGAGCTCCGGGCAGTTGTGAGCTGCGTAGGTGGGACATGCTTGGCCTCTCTCTGTAGGCACTTGGCTCAAGACTACAGGAGTTGGTCAAGTGGAATGCCTGATCTACTACTATGGCGTTTTCATGGAGATTATAGTGGTGAAGCAAAGCTTGTGGAAGTTAAAGGGCCAAGGGATCGGCTGTCTGAACAACAGAGGGCATGGCTTCTATTTCTTATGGATTCTGGCTTTAATACTGAGGTTTGCAAAGTAAGTCCTCCCTTTTCTGAATAAAATCATCATGGAAGGCAAAGGAAAAGATGAAAAGGTGAAAATTTAGGCAAAGGAAAAGATGAAAATTTGTTATTTATATAGCTTAAATCACATCATCAGATACAATGATTCTCTTCTAGCTCTGTGTATATATAAGCATTCTCATTTTATTCATCAGGCTGAGTTAGCTTTCTGAAAATTTTCTATAAGCGACTTAGAAGATGAAATGGTTCCCGACACTCCAAGCACACATCCAACAGTAATGAGGATGATGTTAACTATCAAACCCGTCTTTGATATTTGACTCCAGAAAATCTTCAAGTAAAACGCCGAAGGAAAAATTACACAAATACCCACACTGACGAGTGATCCTGTCAGGCCAAGAACATACTCAAAGTATGGCACAGAGAGTGCTAGTGCTAATATTAATAGCAACAAGATTGATCCAACTCCGCCCCTTATTATCATTTTGTTCCTGGATTTCATTGAATTAGGTAGATGATGCTCAAGTTGCATGGCAAATGGTGCAAATTCAAGGGCATATTTGGTCATTGGTGTCAAAACTGTTGCCCATAATGCAATCTTTGTCAACACTAGTCCTGGTGGCATGCTGAGTGTAATTTGGGAATTCACTTCTGCTCCAAATAATTTCGCCCCCATGAATGCCAAGGATGTATACATTGTTGTCACTAACGTGAAGCTCACTATAGATACCTGAAAAGGCAAACAAGGAGTAAGGTAACTTAAGAGAGAGAGATGCATCGGACGAGTTTGGTCTAATGCATCCCTCGTGATCTCCGTAATTCTTAAAGATGAGTTACAAACCTTAGTGAACTTTGAAGGATCCTTCATGGCTCTATGTATGTTAGGAAACACAATATGGCCGGCAAAGCTGAAAATATAAAGCCCAGAGATATGAGGAATATTATGAATCTGAAGAGCCGGAATCACATGGTTAGCATTAACACTCCCGAAAACAGCCGTACACACCACCATTACAAATATCAAAAGTGACATTACAATTCCACCGGTTGAAAGAAAAGATATAGATGAAAGATTTCTCAGCCAAAGACTAGGGAGTGCCACCAAAACCGCAATCACAGTCAGGATCTGAGATGTCGAGAGATAATTGGTCCACGAAAACGTAACACGGGTTCCTAGAAACACCCTACTTATGTTGTCATGGAGGGAAATGGTGTACGAGACAAGGGCCATGAATATTTCTAGGTATATGAAGGTTGCAGCAATGATCTGTCCTCTTGTTCCAAATGCATTGTGGCCGATATCAGTATAGTTTCTTGACTTGGGATTTTTGTCGAGACATTTTCCCAAGAGATGGGAACTATATGCACATACTATTCCGAGTCCTACTAGTAGAAAGGCCGAACTCCATCCTCCATTTTCCAAAGCATATGGAGTAGATAGTTGTCCGAGACCTGTTTAAGATCATGTCAACATGTAAAAGTTACTATCAAATGTCCTTCGGAATACACGGAAGGAAGTTAATAAATTCACCGTAACAAATATCATTTTCCAATGTATATTTGCGATGTTTATAATAAGAAAAAAAAGACATTTATTTAGAATCGAAGTGAGTACGTCTTATAAAATTCTCAATATTATTTCAAAGATCAAAAAATTTGAAGCGGACATCGTATGTATTTACCTATGAGCATTCCAACCATGTTGATGACAGAGTGAAGAAAAGAACTGTTTGCACCAACAAGATGATCCACTTCCTTCTCATTGACCACAAACTTGAGGTTGTTCTTGGTGGTGTCGCTGCATTTGCATACCTTATTTTCTTCCACACAAGCATCACAATTGATTTGTTTCGTAGCGGAGTTTGCCCCATGAACAGTTCCACTAGAAACTTGATGGCTGTAAGGAAATTTTACAAGTGATTTCCAGAGCTTGCTTAGCATTTTAATCTTTTGTGAGCTTCCTCAAAGTTTGGAACAAGAAAAAGGAGTAAGAAGATTGTTGGAAGGTGTTTTAGGTTTATGTTCCAAGATACTTGGGTGATGACAAAGAGAATTGTTAGACATTTATAGCATGCGACCCTGCGGACGTTCATAGCTAGGAATATAACTGTCAATATACACATACGTACTCATGGATGATATTCGAGGGAATATAGTTGTCAACAGGGTTGCAGGGTTGAGAGAGAGAGAGAGAGAGAGAGAGAGAGAGAGAGAGAGAGAGAGAGAGAGAGAGAGAGAGAGAGAGAGAGAGAGAGAGAGCTTTTCTTTAGAAATGGGATTATTTAACTGAGAGTTGAAGATTGTGATACCTTGTTAGGCAGGTGGGAAGGTATCCAATTGATCCATAGATCATTGTTGTAGGGAAATTTTATACAGATCAGTTTTAGTGGAAAATGATGCCAAAGGAATTATGAGTAAAAATATCTGCTTCATTTAGAGGAACTTTTGACATGTTGGCTTCAAGGGGGAGTGATTAGTTGATGTCAACCAAATGCATGTACGAGAAAGAGAGAGGCTTTTAGTTATTACAAGCATCTCATAGTGGTAGCTGCCAAGATTCTGGAAATGGGTATCTAGAATCAGATCCCCTAAGTTAGTTTGTGGATGAGCGCCGACCTAACACGCTCAAGCTCTTAGGGCGGGTTAACACTAAATGGATCCATATAGTCTATCCGGGCACTTACCCTAGACCGTCTTCTATTGTCCAGGGTCCGAGCACGACCAAGGATAATACTCATGGACACACATGTTGGAGCAATTATTCCACATTAATGGCATTGTACACGTGTCACTCTCTGTGCAGCTGGCACACCGTTAGGTCGAAAACCATCCCCTGTCTCATTCAGGTTCTATCAGACCGAGTCTCCAATCAAGGCATGGCATGTCACACTAGGGAACAATAATAAATCTCATGTACAACAGCCTTGGTATGTAAGAAATCTTTTTCTTTTCATGCAAGCTAGGTACTATGCTAATGTACTTGGAACCCTAAGTCTCTCCATTTATACACACACAAATACACACTAAGTTTCATACAATCTCTGGTGATCTTACTCTTACGCCAGACAACGAGCTGAGAGCCACTCGACGAAGTTCATGATAATGTTTTCCCTTCGGATATAATCATTCCATACCCAGATATCCCCTCTCTAGAATTTAGGCGTGGTTTCATCGCCACCAAATCATAAAGTGCTTTCTGAAAATTGGTTATTTACTCGAACAACACTAGAGAATGGATTCTTGTTTCCATAGACAAAGAAAGTTGAGCAACTTCAACAATGATATTAAATACAAATTTTGAGGTAAATGACTCAAATCTCACGATGATATATGAGGATTCATGTTAGCCGACCCCAAATTATTTTGGGACTAAGGCTTTGTTGTTGTTGTTGTTGTTGACTCAAATCCTATTTCGGGAGCTGCCTTTACACCAGTATTCAAAGAATTTAAATTTGAGTTGGTACTTAAAAGAAGAAATCTAATTTGCTACCTTCCTTAGTAGCAACTCAATTTTTAAGGATACAATTAAATGAAAAAATAATTCATAATAAACAAAATTCATATTTTTATGTCGTTTTATATCACATCTTTTATGTAGTATTTTTATAACGTATGTATGTTGTATTTTTATACCACATTTCATGTCATATTATTATGTTGTATTTTATGTAGTGTGCTGTATTTTATGAGAATAATTACAAGAACATGGAATGTGCTACACCCTCATTTACAATAAAAGTAACATATTATGAATTAACAACATAATGTAACGTACTTTTGAGTCTCATTACAATTAAGATAACTCAATTGGATGACGTTAATTTTTATTAATGAAATGAACCAACTCATTAAATAAAATAACAATCGTTAAAAAAGTAACACCGTTTTCATCTTCTTCCACATTTCATCTCTACCGGATTTTCACAATTTCAAACCAAACACAGTGCACCGAATTCAAACCCAAAAAAATCTAAAATAAAAAACCCAAACTCAAACTTAAATTTGGCTATTTTGAACCCTAAGCAAAATCAGATCGAGCCCTAGTTAAAATCAAATCAAAATTTCAAACCCAAATGTTTAGAACCCTAAGGATTCGAGTTAGAAAGAAGAATCAAAGGATGGAACAAGGTTGGGTTGTACTAACACTTGCAATTCCACTTCCACCGGCGCCGACACTTCTGCATCGGTGGTTGGGTTTAAAGTAGAGTGGTTGGGTTTAAAGTAGAGAGGAGGGAAGAAATGGTGGGTTTGGAGTGGATTTGAGGGAGATTTGGATCTAATTCCGAACTTGATTGTTGGATTTTGGATGATTTTCTCATGTATCAATTGTTGTTATTATTTTCATAAATTGTTGAGCTCTTTGAAACCATTACGGGCATTCTTGATTATTGATTTTTGTGTTTTCTAGAGAGAGAAAGTGTGTATACTGTGTGTGAGAGGGTTGAAAAGAATGGAAATAAATTGTTAGGTTTGCATTAATGGGTTTTGTACGGACGCGGTTTTGTTTTGAATGTTTGTTCAAAATTCATGTGGAGTTTGTGGTAGTGGTGCTAGTCGACGATTATGGTGGGATTGATTTTTGAAAGTTTGATTTTGAGTAAAATGTAGCCGTTATTATGTTATGAGCCCTAACGTCTATATTCTGAAGGTTTTACGAAAAGGGACGCCTTTTCTCATCAATTTCCTCGTGAATTAATCGGTGATTGATCCAATTGGGCTGGGCTGGGCTGGGCTGGGCTGGGCTGAGCTGCGATTGTTGAAATTTAAGCCCAACATTTCTATGTTTACTCCCTCTTGACAAAAATGTTTAAAATAAATATTTACACATTCCTTCTTATTTCCTTCCTCCCAAAATAATCTTTCTATTTATTTATTATTATTAAGAAAAAAGAGCAATAAATTTAAAATAATTTATTATTTTAATTAAAATTTAAAACTTGTTATTGATATATCATTATAAATACTACCAATAATAATTTTTTGATGTTTACCAAAATAATTAATTTAACCTAAATTTATTCCTCAAATACCTCCGCATAAAATAAAAATTAGATTATTTTCGAAAGCAGCCAATCAAATTTACCTTAAAAAACAAAAATTACGAAGATATATATATATATATATACTCCCTCCGTCCCATTAAGCTTAAGAAGATTCCATTTTGCGCGGGAATTAAGGAATATTATTATAGTATTAGGAGAGAGAATGAGTGGAAGAAGTGTTGTGAGTGTGAAAAATTAAATAGGAGAGAGAATGAGTGGAGGGAATAGTAAATTATAATGTGTTGTGAGTATTAAAATAATGTAGGAGAGAGAATGAGTGGAGAGAATAGTGATTTAAGGTTTCCTTTTTGGGATTTCTTAAGACTTATGGAACGCCCAAAATGAAAAGTTTTCTTAAGACTTATGGGACAGAGGGAGTATATATATATATATATATATATATATATATATACATACACTCCCTCCTCCCAACAATTGCTTCATCCTTTTGGTCCGGCACGTATATTAAGGAAATGGTTGGGAAGAAAAAATGTTATGAGTACAATTTGAAAATAGGAGAGAGAATTAGTGGAGGAAATAGTAAATTTAAAAAGTGTTGTGAGTATAATAGTGAATTAGGAGAGAGAATGAGTGGAGGAAATAGTAAAGATTCTTTGCCAAAAAAGAAAAAGTGATGCTTCTAACGGGACGCTCTTTTGGATATATATATATATATATATATATATATATATATATATATATATATATATATATATATATATATATATATATATATATTCAGCTGAATGTAATAAAAGTGATGGGTTCATGCCCAATGTACGAAGCACAACGTTTTGATCCATTCAAATCTACAACAAATGAATGGGCCTACCTAACTGCCACAATCCTATCGGCCCACCTACATAGATCAGTCGATCAATCTCATTATCCGACCTTCCTTGACCCCGACCTAGCTTCGTACGACATACGATCTCCTACTTGTACAATATCTACCTAGCCAAGGCACGAGGTTAGGTCGAACTCGAATACTCAGACGACCTCGACCAAACAAACACGTGCGTTTATCCACGACTCAATTCATAACCGTCTCCTATAATTACGGAGACCGTTACACCAGCATTATCTTCGCGATTCAAGAGATTTATCATGATCCTACGACACTACTATATAAACCATACTACCTCCAACGTAAAAAGGTAATGTCATATTCACTATTTGAGATTCAATACCGTTTATTACGAACTAAACACTATATCTCATTATCACATCGGAGAGTATTAGCCGGATACAATCCCGGCTAGTCATTTGTTCGTGGTTTCAGGTCACAATTGCTGGATTATACCTTATTGATGGACTAAGGCTGATCCAGACCGTTTCCTACATCATCAGTTTGGTTTCATTGCCGGGAACGATAACAATAGACCTTGAAACCTTACGAAAACACAAAGCATGGTATCTGAAGGATATACCGCCACCGCCTCGAGTGAACTAGTTAATGAGGATGCTGGAGGGAACAACCAAGGCACGGGTACGGATGCGGGGAACCGTACTGCCAACTTGCCTACTCCCCCACCTGGGCACACCACTAGGAGGGCCACCCGTTCCAACAGTGTGGCCGATGGGATGGGGTTGCAAGATAGGAGGAAGGAGAAAAGGCCCATGCCAAACCAAGGAGTAAGCCAGCAGGCTAAGAGGATCCAAACGAGTCGAACAATTGCAAGCGACATTCCAGGTCCCGCAGTTTCTCACGTTAGTAGGAAGTAAATCTTGCTAGAACGAGCTAGATTGCTGCAGGGCTTGCTTGAGGTGCAAAATGAGTTGCTCGATCTACCAGAGTTTCCTAAAAAGGACGACAGAAGATCACAAAGGGTGGCTCCTTCTCTTACCTCTCATAGATGTGCCAACTATGGGCCCAGGCCATCCGGAGAAGGCAGGAGAGAGGAGAGGCCTCCTCCTACCCATATCTCCGTGGATGGAACGGGCGACCTAAGGGATAGACTCAACCAACAAAGGGAGCAAGAGACCGACTCAGCCAAGAGAAGGCAGCTCGAGGCTGATAGAGCTCAGTGTAGGTCGCCTCCTAGGGGAGATCGATCGCTTCATAGGAGGAATAGAAGAGAAAGGTCTCCCCCAAGGAACGAGCGACAGAGGACCTACTCCAGGAAGGAGCACCATCAGGAGGAGAGACAGAAGTCTAATTCCATCTCCCATCAAAGAGGCGACCTGGATGTTAGGGAGCTTCTCATTATGAAAAGGAGATTAGACAACATGGAGGCAGAGCAGAAGGCAACGGATGGCAAGGTCGAACGAAATGATTGAAGGACATGCTTGAAAAAGGTCCATTTGCGGGGTTTAAGTTGCCCGTCCGAGAAAAATATTCGGGCACGACCAAGGCCTTGAATCACATGCAACATTTTGAGGCAACTATGTGTTTGGTCTCCTCCGAGGATGACATGCTATGCAAGACATTAAACAACACCTTCACGGGTGCAACACTAACTTGGTTTCACGATCTGTCAACTGGTTGCATCACCTCATGGAGTTTTATGAGTAGGAAGTTTTTAGAGAGATTCTCCACAGCTGGGGCTCGTAAGAAGACGGTCACCGACCTAAACAACATGACTCAGGGTAAGGCAGAAAGTACCATGAGTTACTTCACAAGGTTTAAGGAGTTGGTCAACCAAATAGAAGAAAACCTTACAGATAAGGAGGTTATTAGCTGCTTCAAAAATGGGGTGTACTCACCTGATTGGATTATGAGCTCCAAGTTAGGAGAGCGACCACGAGGAAGGAGTTATTTGAAAGGGCCTATGATGTGGCCGTAGCTGAGGAGCGCAAAGAAAGGAAGAAAAAGAGGGGTTTGAAGCACTCAGAAGCTGGTGAGTCGACCAAAGGGGGAACAACCAAGACTGACAACAACAACAACAAGGGAAAAAACAGAACTAGGGCGACTGAGAGAGTCCCTGAAAGCTTCACCCCACGCACAGTTAGCCAGACATAGATTATGAATACGGTCGACCTAGGTCCTCCAACCCTCATGACCTCTCAAAATAAGTTCAAAAGGGACAAAGAAAAGTATTGTGAGTTCCGCAAAGACACTGGCCATACAACATAGGAATGTATGCGTTTATAAAGGATCATCCAAAAGTGGGTGAACGATGGCAGGTTGGACAGGTTCGTAAAGGGAGATCATCCTGCGGGGGAGATCGACCAACCAGAGGAGTACCAGAGCCAAGGTAGCCAAGATTGACACTAGGGGTGATAGGTGAGGGGACAAGCAACACCACTCTCAAGCATAAGATATTCCAGTTGATTAAAGTCCCATATGTCCCACCCAGAAGCTGCGTGCAAGACGAGGTGATCAGTTTTTACCCGTACGAGTTGGCTGCTAGCATAACAGCGAGAGAACATATATTGATGATTCCAGGGCTCATTGATGACTGCACGTCAAGCCGAATTTTGGTCGATACGGGGGCCTGCAAGGACATCCTCTACTACAAAACCTTTCTTGATATGGGTTTGACATATGTCAGGTTGTCACCTTATTCAGGTCGACTTGAATACTTCACCAACCACAGGGTCGACACAAAGGGTTAGATAGAGCTGGAGGTGGACATCAGACAACATCCTTTGAGGACAATAGCTAAGTTAACATTTATAGTCATTGATGTTATAAGTGATTACCATGCTATTCTAGGAATTCCTGGACAGGTCACCCTAGGAATGGTGCCCTCCATCCCTCATCAAAGGGTCAAGTTTCCTACCATGCTAGGAGTTGGTTGCATTTTAAGCACAGCCAGGGAGTATCTAGATCACGTGCTTCAATCAAAGAAAAAGAGGGAGTTAGAGATTGACACTCCAGAAGCTAGCTGGATATTTTCAAAGTCTGTCACAACTACTTCCAGGCTATCTACGATCCAGTGTGTAGAAGAGGCGACCTATTCCTCACATGACATCGTCATGACTAAGCCGACACGTTCCTCTGAAAGCACACAAGCCTCAACTGAAACAATTTTGGTCGATCAAGTCATTATTGGCGACCTATGCCTCAAGGTCAACCAAAACTCAGGGGCGACTGGTGAAGAAGTAGCCGCCGAGCTAGATGATATGATCGAGGTGGAAGCTCCACACTTGGGGGTCGAGGAAATAAAAAGGGTCAGAGAGATCATCATTGAAACCCTACAGTTTAGGGATGGGCCAAAGCTAGAACCAGTGGACGAGCTGGAAGAGATAGAAGCCAACCCATCTTACACCGAGTAGAAAATAAGGATAGGTAGACAATTGTCGCCAGAAGAAATGGTCGAGATAACTGACCTATTGAAAGAGAGTATAGACGTCTTTGCATGGAAAGTAGAAAACATGAGGGGAGTCAAGGAGGAGGTCGCAGTGCACCGCCTTGATGTCAACCCCACCATGAAGTTCAAAAGCCAGAAATTGAGGATTTTTGCTCAAGAAAAGGAGATAGTTATAAAGCAAGAGGTCGTCAAGCTTCTCAGTGCAGGCATTATCAATTTCTAGACATGCCACTCTCAGTTTTCTTGATGCATACTCGGGCTACCACCAGATCAGAATGCACGAGGATGATATTGAAAAACAGCCTTTCAGGCAGCAGGAGGGGTATATTATTATACCAAGATGCCGTTTGGGTTGAAGAATGACGGGGCTACGTATCAGAGAATGGTAAACAAAGTCTTTGCCAGTTAGATTGGCCGAAACATGGAGGCCTAAATCGACGTCATGGTCATCAAAACCAAGACTGGTCATCATGTGGTCGACCTAAGGGAAACGTTCGCCAATCTATGAGCAAACGACATGAAGTTGAACCCGAGCAAGTGTATGTTTGGGGGGTGGCAGCAGGCAAATTTCTGGGATTCATGATATCACAGAGGGGTATTGAAGCCAATCCAGAGAAGATCAAGGTGTTAGTGGAAATGCAGGAGTCTACGTGCATCAAGGAAGTTCTGCGCTTGAATGGTAGAGTCGCTGCTTTAGGTCGCTTTATAGCCAAGTCAGCTGAGAGGTCTCTCCCCTTCTTCAAAACCTTGAGGGGGACAAAAACCTTTGAGTGGACGGCCGAATGTTCCTCGTCGTTCCAATAACTCAAAGAGTACCTTGCCACTCCACCATTGCTTTGTAACCCAGTTCAAGGAGAAAGCTTGTGCATCTACCTATCAGCTGGAGATCGAGCAGTGGATGCAGTTTTGGTCAGAGAAGAGAATGCCATTCAGAAACCAGTTTATCATGTAAGTAAGGCCTTGTCCGACGTAGAAGAAAGATACTTCAATGCAGAAAAGGTGGCATATGCCTTAGTGATAGCAGCTAGAAAGATGCGAGCTTACTTCTCTGCTCACCCAATTCTCGTGCTGACTAATGCTCCATTAAGAAAGATACTACATAAGCCAGAAATCTCAGGTCGACTACCAACTGGTATATAGAGTTGACAGAGTTTGATATAGAGTACAGACCTCGAAAAACCTTGCAAGCACAACATCTGGTTGACTTTTTGGTCGAGTTTACGTTCACCAAAGAGGATAACGCAGAGGCTACTCCAAGAAAAAGCTTGAAAGGGAAGGAGCCAACAGGCCAGCAGACATTGAGTTTGGCCGACGATTTCTGGAGAGTTTACTCGGATAGGTCTGCTACAAAAAGTGTTAGTGGAGCTGGAATTGTGTTGATCGAGCCAAAAAGTGGTAGGGTGTTTGAAGAAGCTTTGAGGTTCAAATTTCAAGCCTCCAACAACCAGTCCGAGTATGAGGCCTTAATGGCATCAATTGAGTATGCTAAGTGCTTTAGGCGACTAAGATTGTGGTTTATTGTGACTCCCAACTGATTGTGAATCAAGTCAAAGGAGATTATGAGGTCCTCAACCCAATTCTGATCAAATATTGCGAGCTAGTAAAAAATATCATCCAAGACTTAGAGTTTTGGGAGATACAGAGGGTAGGCCGTGAGTAAAATGAATTAGTCTATCTACTCTCCAATTTGGTCACTTCAGACGAGCAACATGGTCAACCAATCTCATACTTAGAGCATCCACATACGAAAGAGTGCAGGTTCTATGCTCGGTCAACAACTATAATTGTTGGATTGATGAGATAAGAGCCTACATCGAAATGGGTGAGCTACCAGTTGAAGAACAGAAAGCTAGAATGATGAGGAAAAAATCCCCAAGGTTCATTATGCATGGAGACACATTGTTCAGAAGATCCTTCACCAAGTCATTGTTGAGGTGTGTTCATCCCTAGAGGTTTCTCAGCTCTTGTTCTAGGTATATAGTGGAGTATGTGGAGGACACCCGGGGGCCAGGACTTTGGCAGACAAGATACTTACATTGGGATATTATTGGCATCATCTGTGGGAAGACGCTCGTGAGTTTGTGCAGAAATGTGACAAATGCCAAAGATATGTCGACCTACCAAGGCTCCCAACCACCGAGCAAACACCTGTGATTGCAGCTTGTCCGTTCCACATGTGGGGAGTAGATTTGATCGGACCCTTCCCACCCGCCCGTGGAAAATGTAAGTACGTGATCATGGCTATTGACTAATTCACCAAATGGATCGAGGCAAAACCCTTGGCAAAGATAACAGAGGAAAATACCATCAACTTCATCCATAATTACATTTGGTGTCGCTTTGGGGTGGCACATTCAATTGTTTCGGACAACGGCCTACAATTTTTGCCTGCTTTTGAGACAAAGATGAATAGATTAGGAGTAAAAAATTGGAAGTCATCAGTTGTTTAACCCCAAGGGAACGAGCAAGCGGAAGCGGCTAATAAGTTAGTTTTAACAACCCTAAGTAAGGGACTAATTGGTCGAGCTGGAAGATGGTTGGACGAACTGCCCCTAGCTCTTTGGGCAGTCCGCACAACCACCCGGGGGCCCAATGGGGAAAACCTATTTGCTCTTACTTTTGGGTCGGAGGCCATGGCACCTGTCGAGCTACGAATTCCTACATTAAGGGTAGCTTTGTTTGATCAGAGCCAGAATGAAGCCAACAGATTGATCGACCTAGACCTATTGAAGGAAAAACGGATGACTGCCTGACTGAGAATTGTCAATTACAAGCAGAAGACTACGGGGTATCATGACAAGAAGGTCAGGAAGAGATCGTTCAATGTGGGAGATCATGTCTTATGGATGATCGATGTAACTGGAAGGAAAGCTGAACAGAATAAGTTATCTCCAAACTGGGAAGGACCCTAAATCGTTACTAGAGTTGTCAAGGAGGGGACTTACATGATCGGCCATCCGGGGGGTGACGAGCTGAAACATCCTTGGCATGCTAGTCACTTAGTTAAATATTATTTTTGATTGATCTCTCTATGTAACGATCCACTTCATCAATAAAAAGGGGTTACCCCCAAGAAGTTCTACTCACATCGTTGTGTTATGCATACAACATATTCAATTCAGGTCTGACTTTTAGTCGATCTCGAAATACTAAACAGGCTCAACCAAATTCTTAAGTCAACCTCGTTCTCAAACAGGTTTGACTGAGGACTTAAGTCAGTCTAGTTCTCGAACAGGCTCGACTAAAGTCTTAAGTCAACCTCGTTCTTATACAGGTTCGACTGAGTACTTGAGTTAGTCTCCTTCTCAAACAGGCTCAACTAAAGTCTTAAGTCAACCTCGTTTTTAAACAGGTTCGACTGAGTACTTGAGTCGGTCTCATTCTCAAACAAGCTCAACTAAAACCTTAGTCAGCTTCGTTATCAAAATTGGTCTGACTAAGAGTTTGATCGATCTCTTACTTATTCTAGTTCGACAATAAATAAAAGAACATGGATCAACACATGGGATTCAAAAGTCAGCTAGCATTAAGTTGTAAGTCCCCCAAAAGTGGGGCAGGACTTACCTAAATATAAAATATTGTAAGTTAAAACTGCCTTCCAAACCGGGCTAAGGCATTGGCGACTAAAAACAATAAACAGAAAATTGTTTGGTGCTTGTTCATTACAAAAAACCAGAATAAAAAGATCAATCTTCTTGATCCCCCTTCTGCTGCTCTTGCTGCTGCTCCTGATGCTCAACATCTTGAAATACTTGGTCTTGAGTGACCTCATCTTCTTCTTCAACATCATCAGCATCGTCGAGCTCTTGCAAAATGGAATTAAAATTCCTTGGCTCTAATAGAGGGACGACCCAAGGCTCTAGTCTATCCTCAACATCTTGTTGGGATATGACGACCAGGTCGTTGGAATTATAGGGAATGAGAGAGTGGCCTGCTCAAGCTGCCTCATCATATCGATCGTCATGGGCCACTCAGCTAATTTCTCAACTGGCAGCTCGACAATAGGATCTACAAGGGCTCGTCAACCATATGTTGGCGTCCAACATCATAGAAGTCCCTAGCCCGGGACACTATGAAATTATAGCACTCATCACTGATTTTAAACAGCTCGACGGCCGCCTTCTCTCTAGCTTGGGCCTCCTCCTCCTATTCGATCCGGGCAGCCTGGTGATCGTCACTCATCTTTATCATGTGATTGTTGCTGTGAGGACCCCAACCCGGGACCTTAGCTCGTGCCCCGAGCGGGAGGGTCCCCTCACTAAAATAAACCACCTAAATTTTAAAACTTTTGTTTACTTTGAAAGATAAAACAAACTTTCACATTTCAATCATAAAACCAACTCAAAACGTCTCCACTTAAAGGAAAGTTATAAAACAACTTTCAAAAGATAACAACCTGGTTTAGTTACAAAACAACCACAAACGTAAAGTTGTACAAAAGTAGTTCACTATATAAGTTGTTCCCAAAAGAGTAAAATCCACAAGCAACTCCCAACCAACTAACTCTAACATACCCTGACAATCCCAAATGTCCAAACTCCTTCCCGTCCTCACTGGGTTGGTCCACCTGTCTCAGCGCGATCTAAAACAGTAAAGGGAGAAGGGGTGAGAATAAATCTCAATAAGCTATTATGATGCAACAAGATGCCATATAAGATGCAACGCATAACAAGGTTGCTCACAACACATTGGTAAAGCGGTAAACACATTACGTTACCTCAGTTTACCTTTCCCGTCTGAACAATAAGTCGTATAACGTGGGAGTAAAACTCCACTCTTTTGTGAACTGCTTGAGCATATTCACCTCTTATAAGACTCATATTTCAAAGAAAAGTGTTTCAAATTTGACATTCCACATTTATAATTCAATTCCTTCACTCTAAGCTAATATACACATACTCTTATCATGCAACTCCTACAAACCTTTTTTCCATCCATTATAAAACCAAATAAAATGGTCCAAAATCACATGCAACCATTTTCCAACACCCAATTCTATATTAAACATTGAATGAGCAAAATTGAAGAAAAACATAATAACTTATCAAAATAATTCGAAAATAAGAAAAACTTTATCCGGATAGACGTGATCCCCTCGGCTTCACGAACATTAATATGAAGACGGATCAAGAAACGAACAAGAGACGGATTAGGAATTTTGAAAGGAAATCTAGGGTTTGGCTCTTTTCTTGAAACAGAGGAAAACAAGGCTGAGGGTTTTGAATAAAAAATGAGCTTTCCATGGAGAGAAATGAGAGTTAAACATTAACTAAATATCACCTAAGATCCTCCAACACCTAAGCTATTACACTTAAATCTCTTAAGCTTTTATTGTTACACTAAAGCACCTCAATACTTTTATAAATTATTCTTTAACTTTTCCAATATTATAAATTCACTACAACATTTCCTATATGTTTCATTTAGACATTAAATAATTAAAATTAATTTATTAACATAACTAAATAGCACATAAGTTATTAAAATATCAAAATGAACACATAAAACTAACAAATAGCATGAAATGCATAAATGAGATGCTACACACCCCACCCCCACGCTCAACATGTGCTTAAAATGGTGCCTAGGATTAGGGTCGTGACAGTTGCGATCCTGGATCATCCCAGTCAACTTCCCTAACTCCCTCTCCAACTTGGCCTTCTCCCGCTTTGCCGCAGCCGCCTCCTCCTCAAGTGCCGCCTTGGATGAGGCCCATGATTCCACCTGGGCTTGAAAGGGAACGAGCTGTTACTTAGCAACCTTCAGAGCAGCCAAAGCTTTATCCCGCTCCTTCTCAGCGTTGAAATGTGCGGCCTGAATAGCCCGGCACTAGGAGTCAGATTCGGAGAGCTTCTCCATGAGACTAGCAACTTCTCTAGCCTTTCTGGAATAGTTGGGCGAAGCAATTTTCTCCTTCTCCAGAGCAGCCCTCCAACTTTATTTTTCTTGCTCCGTCAAGCAAGAAAATGCAAGATGAAAAGGAAAAATATTAAATGGATGTCGAATAGAGAGATAGTGGGAGTAAAGGAGAATGTGGATAAAAAAAGTATGGAAGTATTACCTCGTAAGCAAGCAGGCCAGACCTATCATTAAACCCCTCAGGAGTTAGCCCCTCCTCCGTAAAGTAGGCCAGCAGATCCCTGTCCGCTACCCTTATCACTATAACTTGTCCCAATCCCAGCTCGGGATACTGGCGACTTAAAGAGTTGATGCCCGTGAGAGGGGGGACATCACTCAACCTCTTAACGATGGCATGCACCTCTTCAGTGATTCTGGCAGAGGGAGATTGGGGGGGAGGAAGGCGTGTGGCGGAGCCAGCTTCTCCAGAAGTACCAACTTGATCAAATCCCTGGTCGATACGGGACCTCTTCCTAAGCATGTTAAGAGGTGGGTCGAACTCAATTTCTTCTGGCTCGTCGGCATCGAGCTCCAAGTCAACAAAATTATGGGGATCTTCCCTAGCTGATTCTCGTCTGAGCTCAGAACCCGATGCATTTTCGGCCGACATGTGGACCTCCCCCTCACCCCCAAATACTTGTACCTGGGACGCCTGCTCGATGGGCTCTATTTGCCCAGTCTCATCAGCTGGGATCATTCCTACTCTAGCGCTTCCTTCTCCCTGCAAGCCTTTGCGTTGGCCTTCTTGTTCCTCCTCCTATCACTGAGATCGACGATTCTATTCATTTGGACCTCCTGTTCACCTGTGAGAACTGCATGATCAAAAGGCAACAGTTAGCAAAGAAATATACGAGTAAAGATAGAAAAAGCAAGTTAAACACTTAACCGCCATAGTGGAATAGGCCTCTGTAGTGGTCCACTTCTTTTTGCAGAAGTGGCATTGTGACTCAAATCTCTCCCTCTCATGAATCACCTAGTCTGGGTATGGCTTATGAATATAGGGACAAGAGGGGACATTTCTCCATCTCCACCCAGCATCATCCTGGCCTAGATGAAGAAGTCCTTGTCCGACCCCAAGGTGGCCGAACTTATGGTGCTCCTCCGAGCCACTAATGTCAACCTACGAGTGAGTTTCTCGCTTCACTTTGGGACCCAATAATCTTCCTCCATCATAGGTGTCGTATCAGCCTCGGGCAAAGGGAACTCCGATCCCTTTTTACTCTCAACAAGTATCATGTGGTTGTTCCACCCAGAAACCTTGTCAAGCAACTTGATGAATAGTTTGGGGGCCTTGGCCTTTGCAGGGGTGCTAAACCCAAAAGTCTTCTCATTCATAACCAACTTAAAAAATCTCCTGAAAATGTAGGCCAATTGCATGGGGGCAGTGGCCAAACACTTGAGGAATTCGCAGATGAAGGGGTCAAGGGGAAGGCGTAGGCCGGCCTCAAATTGGCCGTAGAAAAAGGCTACTTTAGTTGTACTCAGGCCCCAATATATCCAAGATTGGGCCTTCCTCTATCTCTCAGTGAAATGGGTTAAATGGAAATCACTATGAGGCACCTCAAAGAAATCATGGAGGATCTTAATGCGGGACTCCGCATTCTTCCTCCCTATGGCCGGCTTGGGGGTCACACACCCCTTCTCATTGCGACCTGGCACTACGGTCGAGCAGAATTTATCACAATGTTTCTGGAGGAAGAGCTCGACGATGTAGAGGTCGAAGTTTGCTGAGCTGCCATATCTACAAAAGACACATAAATAGGGGAATCACATCTATTAGAAGATGAGTCCGAGCTATCTACGGATGACCTAGATTCCCCTAGAAATGCTAATCTCTCTCTAGGAAAAAGGGGGTTTATTAAACTTAATGTAGAAGATTATGAGGTGGTCTATCAACTTATTGAAGAGACGAATGCGAATAATCTGTGGATCATCCGCCTCCATATCCCCCATGCTCTCACCTGCAGGAAACCCTATTTCGCCATAAAACAGTCTCCACCTATCTAATAAGGTGATACACTCCTCTCTGGTTAACTCTTTCCATGGGCCATCTAATCTCTTATATATTATAAGGTTAACGCATTTATGCCCATACTTAACTCCTAGCTCGAAGCCAAAGGTTATAGACATGGCAGAACGAAAAGGGGAAAATCAAAATTAAACCTAAAGAAAAGAAAAGAAATTGAAGGCTACCTTGTTGATTTCTAAAGAGTAGAACTCTACGGTGAAACGGAAAAGCTTGATACTGTCGGAGAATCTTTTCTTGATGTTTGCTCTTGCTGAATTTATGAATGCTTGAGAATTGTAAAGTTTGGAAAGGTTTGGAATCCTTCCTTTTATACCACTCCTTTTACTTGCCTGAATTGGAAAGGGTTGGAGACACAACCGTTCGAATGCCAGAGTAAAGGCTCAACGCCAGTTCCCAATACAGTTGTCCAATCGCCAGAACTGTCCCATTAAGGCAGAAATTACGGTGCATTAAAAATCGTATCCAATCGCCAGAAGTCAATCGTCAAGAGCGACCTACATCTACCAAGTCGAACATCAACCATCACCCTACATAAGTTATCACAAATTTATCTATTAACTTTCTGGACGACAAAGTTAATCCAAAAAGTTGGGGGCCACTGAATGGAATAAAATTGACGGGCCAGACCCAATGTACGAATCCCAACTTTTTGATCCCTTCAAAGCTACAACAAATGAATGGGCCTACCCAACTGCCACAATCCTATCGGCCCACCTACATAGATCAGTCAACTAAGCTCATTGTCCGACCTTCCTTGGCCACGAACTAGCTTCGTCCGACATATGATCTCCTACTTATACAATATCTGCATAGCAAAGGCATGATGTTAGGTCGAACTCGAATAATCAGACGACCTCGACCAAACAAACACGTGCGTTTATCCACGACTTAATTCGTAACGTTTGTATAATCACGTAGACTTTTATGCCAACATTATCTACGCGAACCAATGTATTCATCATGATCCTACGACACTACTATATAAACCATATAAATACAACGTAAAAAGGTAATGTCATATTCAATATTTGAGATTTAAGTCGTTCAATACAGTTTATTACGTAGTAAACACTATATTTTATCATCACGCCGGAGAGTATTAGCCGTAAACAATCCCGGCTATTCGTTTGCGTGGTTTCAGGTTATAGTTGATGGATTATACCCTATTGCTATATTAACACTGATCCGGACCGTTTTCTAAATTATATATATATATATATATATATATATATATAGTATTCAATTATAGGGACCTCCTCTATTAATTTGTGGTCCAAAATGATTTGTCAAACAAGGACTTCTTAGTCATTCAGTTGGTGGTCCAAGTTGATCCGAGGGTAACCCGAGACGAGATCACTTTATCACTTATATTTATCACATTATTTATTATGGGTAGTTTAAAAGTTATGTGTTATTGGCCCTAAATGGCATGGTCGCTCGGCCACGACCATGTCTCATACGACCGGCTCTCCTCCTGACCCTAGTTATGCGGCCAACCCTTCTTCCTGGCCGGCCATCCCTTCCATCCATGCGGCCATTTTGTGAAGCCAAGCCTCATTTCCAGCTGCAACCCTTCCTTTTTCCAATTTCAGCACTTTGGCCCCTGAACTTTATAAAACCAATTTTTCTCCTTGTTTTCTCCTAATTGCACTTTGGTTCCTGAACTTTCAAAACAAGCTTATATCCTTAATTTTCTGCCTAATTGCACATCAACCCCTGTACTTTCAAAACACTAATAAAACACATTAAATTCTCAAGGTTTTGAGCACCAAATAAGCTTGAAATTATATCTTTTGGATGGGTAAAATCACATCCATCACCTATATATGGTTCTATATGGTAAAAGTTATGGCCAATCCAAAATTTAACGTGGGTGGGATTTTGGAAATCTTTGGAAGAAGAAGTACTAGCCTCAGCGGCATCTCACATATGGGAATCATTGGAGGCTTGATGCCTTAAAGAATTTTCCGCAACCAAGGAAGCCGCCAATGTATCTGAAACATCATGACTTGATGAAGAGTGGGATGAGGAAGATATATCGCTCAGGTTACTGGATGAAGAGAGAACATGTTTATTGAAGCGATGACTACGTAAATTAGGTGCAGTGGGGAAGTCAGTATTTGAGAAGTCAGAATCAAAGAGGGCTATAGAAGTCGCAAATATGAGAACAAAGTTCCCAAGTAGTAAATAAAGTTTTCATGGGAACAAACTTGTACAAAAAAGGAGGACCACGGATTTCTAAGGCATCTAAAATGGTGACATCTGCGCTATGTCTTATGAGCATGGTGTTTAGGTCCTCGGGAGAAATCCTAACCTATACCCCTCTGTCTATCCTATAAAACCCACCACTTTTCCTATTTTGACCAAACCTAATTTTTCTAGCACAAGATTTCATTCTAGCTATGAGAATGAACGAAATGGAATGAAGAACTGGAAAAAAGTGAAAGTGTTGAAAGAATTATACCTGGAAATTGCATAAAACGAAGGATACATTAAAGACTTGAAGCTTTAGCAGGAAATTTGGCCAGAAACTTCAAGGGCAAACGTAAACAACTCTCAAAGATCACCAATGTACCCTAAACAATTAACTGGGAAAGATTGAAAGTCAAAGATGAACTGGAAGAGATTAGAGAAGGCAAAGAACGGTGGGGAATAGGGAAAGCAGACATCGGAGAAGTAGCTGGTTCACCGGAATAAAACGAAGACAATTGAACTTAAGAACGGGGAAGTGAAAAGTGAAAAAAGAAGTTTAACTTTCAAATTTATACCAGATACATGAAAAGGCTTTGGCTTTTTCCCCAAAACATTAAAAGATGTCCAAAAATTGAATTTCCCCCATTATTGAAAGTGATAATTGAGGCACGATTCCCAAAATGACGGTGTGTCAAATCTGACAAACCGCCCATTTCAACCAATAAAAAATGACACATGGCAAGGAGTAAATCACCAAAATGCTGATCTTGCTTGACTAGACATAGGTGGCGGGAATCAGATTCTACAATCAAGAAGTTTCTCGACTGTACCATAAATAATCCAGATCTCGAACTTGGGGGCTACTGATGTGATCGTAGGAAAAGCTAAGTTTGAGCTTGCATAACCTTCACAAGGACCAACAAGCAAAGTGGACCAAATACTAAGGGATAGACACATGTCATGATATAAAAGAGCCATGTCAGGAACGGAAAATAAGGCGAGAAATAAGAGGCCCACCATGAGCCTAGTAAGGTCCGTACCATTGTAACGGCAAGATAACTCAACAATGGGATCTCGGGTGGCGATATATGGCAAGGCAACAACAAAAATGAGAAAGAGATTACCGCCTTATCAAGAACCAGCTAAAGACGTTATTCACGTGTTCATTTGGGCCCACAAAATCAAATATACTTGATGAAGAATTTTTCAAAATAAGGATGTCGTCTCAACTAACATTGAGTGCTTATGCAAATCCAATGGGAAGATGACACATAGCAGAGGGCACATGCAAGACACATGACTAGGGGAACTATATAATCAACATATATTACCGGAAAATGCAAGTCTCAAGTACACTCTCTAAACCATTTTTACAGTTTCTAGTACTTTCTTTCCTTCTAGTTCATAAACAAGTACTTATTCATACGCCGGAGGGGTTTTAGCTGGGGACGCCCCCGACCTATTTTACATTTGACTTGTGTGTAGGATCCAACTGAGAAAAAGGCCGGAGTATCCATCTTGGACAACAAGCTTTGGGCCCGCTGCAACCATTTTTGTAGGCATCATCAACCTTTTTGAAGATCTTAATGTTTTTGCCTTATTTCTCGTTATATTATTTGTTCTCTTTTTTTGTCGAGAGTCTTTACCTTCCCTCCTCTGTCGATAGACTTTGCTTTCTCTCCGTGTTGAGAGTCGTTGTGTATTGTTTGAATTTTTTGTTTCAATACTTGGGATGCTTAGTTTGGCACTTCACGCCTATCTGAATACTTTAATTTTTCATGTTTCAAAGTCAAATATTTTTCTTGTGGGATATTTTTGAAGGTCAGTTTGGGCCGTGTCCAAGTTTTGCTTGGAGAAGTGTATGAGCATCACAATTGTTCTTAAAGGATTTGGTTGGGGATTTGATTTAGGATTAGACATTTCTAATCGAGATGTATTAAGAAAATTTATTATGGAGAATAGTTTTTTGGCAATTATACGTCTTCATAGAAGTCTTCATCTTTGGTGTAAGCCTCTAACTCCTGTGGAGCGCCATCATTTTAAACTTTATTAATGCAATTACTGTTTTGGTTGCTTAGAAAAAGGGCATCATCTTCCAATAATGTGTGTGCCTATTGTGAGACACAAAATAATTATTATTACTCCTTACTATAATAAATAAATAAAATAAAATAAAAAGCATTTAGTTAGAATCAGATATATGGAATTTATTTATGTTTTTTGTATATCCTTACCTGACACCGTCATGATAAGTTTATGAAAAGTAATTGACTACTAGAACTGTTAAATGATGATGTGTTTGGTAGCATTAAGTGTTGATTTTTGTTTGA
The DNA here is from genome assembly GCA_022495995.1 of Adenophora triphylla var. japonica. NCBI lineage: Eukaryota > Viridiplantae > Streptophyta > Magnoliopsida > Asterales > Campanulaceae > Adenophora > Adenophora triphylla. Next base: position 46,218 of record JAFEMH010000207.1, on the reverse strand, counting down.
TGAGTATGGTGATGGCTGAATAAGTAAAAGCATGCTACTGTTTGGGGGTAGAAAATCCAACTCAGCATGTTTCAAAATCTTGGCAGTACGTCTTGAGGTAACATCTTGAGTTTACGTCTTGAACTAACGCTTTGCAAAATCGTTTTGTTTGTTCTTATTTTTTAGGATGAGATTATGTATTAAATACTTGGTCAGACGGTGACTTTATTCAAAATATAACCACATAAAGGCTCCTTCAAATCATAGGCTCTGTAACGGCCATGATCTTCAACAAATGCGTGATCCAAGGCGCAATATTAGGGACAACTTTAATGTTGTTTTTTCCGTTATCTTTTCTTAGTATTTAAAGAAGAGAAGAACACATGTACACACAGGCACTCATAGCTACCATTTTCATACGACATTATTCTGCACTTTGTACTCTAGAAAATCAAGAGCAATAAAATTACATGTTTGGTTAAGGTAGGTTTTTTCTATAACCTCCCGAGGTTTTATGCCGGCAAACGATTGTTCAAGGGTTTTCCTCGTTACATAAACGTGTTCATCTTGGTAGAGAAACCATATTCCATTTGTGCCCGAAGTTCATTAGTACAAATAATTCACATTGTTGAAAATTGTCCAAAACACTAAGTAAGAAATGATTTTCGTCCAGATGAGTAAGTGGCTTTAACCAGATTCAGCAGTCAGTGAACAATGTTAAACACGAGGAATGGTATGATATAGGCAACATTAGACTCATTCAAAGGACTATTAACTGGAATCAAATGGGGCCTAAAACACATCCATTCAGTTAAATCCACTCTAATGTATCTCGTTAACGTCCTGAAACTGACAAAAATCATAATGAAAAGTAATTGACAAGTATAATAAAAACGGCGTAAAGGAGATCGAACCAATCGATAAGCATTGTATGCCAAAAACTCACAAGAAGTGTTCGAAGAAGATAAATTAATGTAAAGATAAAAAAAATCCTCCGCTCCATCTCGGCATAAGTGATGAGGGGGAAGGTAAGAGAGAAAAGAACTCTTGGATAAATCAGCAACACAACGAGAGAAAGGAACAAAACTAGGAGTTACACTCAACTAGTCAAATGTTATTACAAACTGTTTCAGAATACATCAAAGTCTGTCTTGAAACCCCTTAGTCTAGGCTATTTATAGGTTGCTGTAGAAGACAAAATATTACATATTTGGATAAGTCTTTATTTGGATAACATGAATAAATGGGGTTTTATTATAGGGCTGAATACTACTAATAGCTGGCTGAACTTGGAAAAAGAAACATGGGCTGAATTGATGATGTCCCTTCACCTCCATATGATGCATCTACGAGTCAAGGACTGCATCATTCTCTCCGGGTGGGAAAGAACTCGTCCACGAGTTCGGATCATTCTCTTCGTGATAAGGGCTCAAGTCACGAACATTGAATGTGGGGTGAATATGTATATGCTCTGGGAGCTCAATTTTGTAGGCATTGTCGTTTACTCTCTTCAATACTCGACATGGACCAATCTTTTTCTCCTTCAGTTTGTTGTACGCACCAGCTGGGAATCTCTCTTTCCTCAATTGGCAATGAGCAACTGATTCCGCAACCAAATCTGACGATAGCTCGGCAAAGCCTTCATCAGGATTTGAATACTTGCTCAATTTCAGAGCACTGGCAATAACCATTCCAGCAGCCCTAGCTTCAAATGCCTCCACTACTACAGCAGGATTTAGCCATTCTTCAGCTTTTTGGATTTTGCAACGACATTGCAACAGTGCTTGGATGCGTCCTAAATAAGCTGTTGTCCCCACTGGTTGCTGTCCAGACCACACCTGAGAAATAGTCATTGCAAGAATCCTTGCAACCTAAAGCATCAGCACAACATTATCTCCTTCATAAGTACAGGCGGGAAGATAAACTGCAACCAACTTCGAAAGCCCACTGGTCCATGACCACCACATAATTTGCGACATTCCTCAATTCCATCAGCAGTGACAGAAGTTGTCAAGGACTTCAACCCTGCTGTGCATGCATGAGCTTCTGGCAAAGTTGAGAAATCACTAGCCTGTAGCCTCTGGGTCACATCAGTGTACAACCATTTTAACCACTCACCAACAAATCTGAAGCCATATGCAGAAGCAAGCAAGGGGAACAACCTACTTTGCTGAGTTTTATAATCAATCACCTAAGTCTCAGGTCCTCCACCCTTTGCACCAAATTGTTTTCGAACGGCCCTATATCTTGTAGCAATACAAACATCCCGTGATAAAGCAGAGGAAGCATCAATGACGATTGTCTGCCTAACAAACACCATAGTTCCATAAAGTAACTGCCTGGGTACATCAGATTTCACATATTTTCCCTCCCTTATAACTTGCGAAACCCTCATTAACCTTTGGTCTCTAGGGATGCGCACATGATCAAATCTTAATACACCATTATCCATGGTGTTGCACACCTCATTTCCAAATTTCATTCCAATATCACCAACAGTTATGCAGGGAAGAGGAGAGTGATCCTCCAAACTTCGTAGTTGGATAATGAAACCATGAACTCCGTAGTCTTGACCATCTGTTATAAGACGCCCATAAACGACAGCATGAGTTGAAATTTTACCTAGACCACCAGGCCACCATTTGCTAGAAGTCAAGGTAGGACTATGAATGATAAACTCATTGGTTTTGGGATCAAAATTTGCAGTTGTTTCAAGACCTTGAACATTGGATACATGACCAAGTTCAGTTTGAGCATAGCAGCCAATAATTTGCATCCTCAATGCCGATGGCAACCATTTCCTTTGTTGTTCATCCGTTCCTGATTCTCTAATGGCGGGCATAAACATTCCAAAATGAAGATCTGTTGTAACGACCCTAACCCTAGGCACAATTTTAGTATAATATTATATGTTTTTAATATTATTATTAATATTATGTGTTCATTTTTATATACTTGGTTCCTTATATTAGGATAAAATGATAGGAAAGTAAAATAATGTCCTAAAGGAAAATATAAAAATAGAAATAGGATAAGGAGTAAGAGGAGGTTAAATTGGGTAAAATAAATAATGGGAAATAAAAGGGGCTTTCATTTATTTGGTTGAAAGCATTGGATTAATATTTGGGTGGGGGGACCATTTTTCCCTAAATTCCTCCCCTTTCCCCTCTAAAGTCAAATGCCACCCATACTCCCTTACTTTTCCTTACACTCTTCCCATACCTCCCATACTTCTTTCACCTCCTCATCATTCTTCTCACTTCCCTCTAGCCAAGAACTATCCATGGAAAACCTCCATTGAAGCCGCACCTTCCAAGATCTCTAGCAAGTCCATTTCTCATCCATTTTCAAATTCAAGAGTACTTTTGAGGTGGGAACAACTAGAGGAATCAATCAAGCTAAGAAGATCATCTTTTCATCCAAAAATCCTAAGGTAAGTTATTATGACTTCTTTCTAAATATTGCACATTTTATGTGTTAATGAATATTTTATGAAAAGAAAAAGTATATTGTATTTTTAATATGGTTATTTGAGTAAAATGATTATTCAAGATTTAATTGATTTTAGTTATGATATGGGGGTTTAAGTTGAAGGAATGAGGGTATTAGATGCTTTGGAAACCTTCTTGTAGTTAAGAAATGGGTTTATGTTATAGAATGATGTGGTTTTTTAAGGAAGATGATCAATAGTGCAAGAAAATGGATTAAGTTAGATTAAGGAGGTTAAACTTGAATTGTGGTAGTGAAATGGGTGGAGAATCAAGGGGTAAATGATTTAGGGTTATATTATTTGGGGATTTAATGATTTAAAATGAGGTTTGTAAAGTTAGAAAATCCTTTTGGGTATTTTCAAGAAAGATTATAAATGGGGAAAAGAAAAATGTGAAAAGGAGTTAGAAATTTCGAAGTGCTGAAATCTTCCTTGGGCGGTCGCCCATAGGCCCTTGAGCGGCCGCCCAACCCACCAGAAAGTGTAACCCTTATTAAACCCTCTTGGGCGGTCGCCCATAGTGACTTGGGCGGTCGCCCATGTCACCAGAATTTCCTCAGTTTCCCTTCTTGCTGATTTTCACCAATAACCTCGTGGCTTGAATCCCAAACCTTATAAATTAGTAGAACCTAGTCCAACCTGGATATGAATTAATCCTTTTTAACCTAAGTTAAAGTAGAATACCTTGGCTAGGCCATGATGTCTTATTTGATCAAAATGGAATTGTTGGAAGTAGGTCTTGCACTGTTATGAATATTATTCAAGGATGAGTAATGACTTCGTAATAATGGTTTATGGTTTAGGGTGGCCTTACTTGCTCCCATACCTTGGTGATTAGTTGAACAGTGTAGAGACCATAATCACACTATTGTGTTCGTTAGGAATATATATGTGTTACATCAATATATTGTATCCCAATTGTGGATTATTTGGTATATGGTTGTATGGTATCCCATTTGTGGATTATTTGGCATGTTGCTTGTATTGTATCCCAGTTGTGGATTATATGACATGTTGATTATATTGTATCCCGGTGTGAATTATGTGGTTATATGGATACCATTCGTTAATGGTAGTATGCATAGTGTATTACATGAACTGTTGCACTATAGTATTGATTTCACATGAGTATATATTACCATGTTGTTATGTTCTTATCCCCTTTGTGGATTTATTTCAAGTATCTATCATGTGCTTGAACGAGTATATATGATTAGGGGGTATAATGGAATTCAATCAATTATTGATTTGTTCTATAAATGATTGAAGGTTCATTATACTGTGACTGCCCCCTCTGTGGCCGCGAGTGGGGGTGCTAGCTTGTATTGAGCCAAAAGCCTTACATGCCGCTTGCAATTTGGTGTACCGGTGGAATGCTCTGTATGAAGCCAAAAGCTTTACAATAGCGATGATATTATATGATACTCTGAATAAGGGTCATATAAGTATCCTATTTTCTTATATGGATCTCTGGGGTATGAGACCTATAAGCGGTGAATGTGCATGGGGGCAATTCACCAAAGAGCGGAGTTTTACTCCCACGTTGTACGACTTATTGTTCAGACGGGAAAGGTAAAATGAGGTAACGTAAGGTGTTTACCGCTTTCATAATGTGTTATGTGCTACCATGCTATGTGTTGCATCTTGTTTGGCATCTTGCTGCATACATAATAGCTTATTGAGATTTATTCTCACCCCTTTCCTTTTACTGCTTTAGATTGTGCTGAGACAGGTGACCTGAACCAGTGAGGCCGGAAAAAGAGTTTGGACTCTTGCTTTTGGGACTTGTCAGGATAGATATATATGTGGGTTGTCGGGAGTCATATTTAAGTATTACTCTTTTATAAGTTGTAAGGAAAACTCTTTTGTTAAACAATGTTAACTAGAGTTCTCAATGTAATTAATTAAGTATGGTTCTTAGAGTATTTGTTTAAATTTCTCCAAGTGGAGATATATTTATTTGATTTTGTTTATGAAAAAAATTTAGAATTGGTTTTCTTATAATGGCAAATAAAAGTTTTAAAAATATAAGATGGGTTTTCTTACTTTGAGCTTCTCAAGCTCGGGACACGCGTTAGGTCCCGGGTTGGGGTGCTCACAGTTGGTATCAGAGCTTAGTTTAGAGGTCAAGGGTAGATGTCTAAACTAAGGGGGAATGTGTGGTAATTAACGCCGAGTGTTTAGTGCAGAAGTTTGTTTTAATGGCTGGAAACAATGATGACCAGCGAAAAGTTCTAGAAAATGAAGGATGTTTAAATTGTAGCCTCACAGTCATGGTATTTTAGTAATAAATTCAAATGGTTTTGGGTTGAATATGGGAAATGTTACAGGTGAGTTGGTACATTTTACTTGAGTTGAAATTGTTAATTTAGTTGAGATGTGGTATAGTGAAGTTTGGTATAGTATTGATGTTAAGAAAAATGATTTAAGTATGTGGTATTGTTTCGGGTCCTTTTGATGAAGTTGGCTAAGTTGTAAAGTTGTTGTTATAAATGTTATATGATGCTATAGGTACTGTGTAAATGATTATTGATAAGTTTGACAATCTGCTTGGCTTTTGAAATAATGAAAAAGGGTTTGGAAATGAGTAAAGTGATGGCTTGGTAAAATATGGGTTGGTAATTAAAAAGGGTATTATAAAGGTTGATATATGGTGGAGAGAATATTGTTGTGTGGCTTGTGATGTGTAAAAAATAATGAAAATAACTTGAGTAGTGGGTGAATGAATATGGCAACTAGTGATAATAAGATATGATTTAATGTGGAAAGATAGAGTAATAGGGTTATAGGACTTGTAGACAGTATGTGGTATCATTTGAGAACTTTATGCTTAAAATTGACTAAGTGGTATAGTTGTTGTTGAATTGTGGTCATATATAGTATATGATGTATTAGGTGATATGCATGGTGGTTGTAATGGTTAGTCAATTAAAAGGGCTTTAGAAATAAACAGGAAAGGGGTGGTTTTGGAATGAATGTGGTAAGGTTGATATTCAAAGTTATTGGGAATTATGTGTCCATTTTAGTTAAGTTATAATGATCATGAAAGGATTTGAAGAAAGATTTAGTAATATCAATATTATCTAAGTTAAAATGGCATTGTAAAGTGAAGGTCTAAGATCGAGTATGTGTTTCAGACCTAGGAGAGATAGCTCCCTCAGAGGTCACTAGAGGTATATTCCCTGTCTCAGAAGTAGGGGTCATATTTTATAGATCTTGTTTCATATCATTATGTGTGGCATATCATGTTGCTTCTATGTAGCATACATTACTTGAGAAATTGTTTTATTGTTAGAGGATTCTGCTCTTATGAGAGAATACCTCGAATCTTTTTTGGTTTACCACGGTGGTGATGTGGTTATAGCTGGGCATGTATTGCCAGTTTATTTGGTATGATTACCGATGTGTAATTATGAGATATACTTGACCTGGAGGGTTAAGTAGTTGTTGAGCATTGGTAGACTATCATAAGAAGTGAGTCTCCTTTTATATACTTAAATTGATTATGTGGGTATTTAATATAAATAAACATTTATATGGTATTCCTATTATGTAAGCATTAAAGGCAGAAAGTTTTGGTTAAAAGTGTGAAGGATATTAGTATGTGTTAGACTTGCATAAGAATTCTTTTCAGAAATTTTACGTGCTAGTTGTGAGTAGATGGTAATTGTGTTTCCATCAAAATATTTCATGTGTTGATTCTAAGTATGATAATCAGAATTTTAAATCCTTATTTTATTGGCTTTATGACAATTATGATTGATGACCTCTTTGTTTATTTAAAGTTTCGAGAGGATCATGAAGATAATTTGTGAGTTGTGTTATTTATCTTTAGTGGAAATTCATCGTTTGAGAAGTTTAGCAAATGTGAGTTGACTCGCAAGGATTTTATATTTTGGGTTATATAGTCTTGAGTTTGAAGGTTATCATGAATCTTACAAGGATTGAGTCCGTGACCTTTGGGTTGGCAAGTATTATCGAAGGAATTTTAAGGAGTTCTTGAGAATTGAACAATCGTTGCTTTAGTTAACTCTAATGGATGTATAAATGGTGTGGGATGTAATAAGGATGAATCATAGTGATAGAGAGGGGGAATAGATTGACTATGGATCTGATCCTTACCTTACCTAGTGGATGTGAGAACTTTGTGAATTTTAAGTGTTTATTCAAGAAAGATTAGGTGGTGATATTATGAGAATTGGGAAAGTAATAGCGTATGCTTCGAGGAAGTTGGCTTAGATAAACCAGAATTTTCTTACCCTTTACTCGAGAGTGGCTGCAATTGTTTTATGTGAGAACCTTACCTTTTTGAAGCTCTCTTGTGAAATTTGTTACCGATCCTAAGAGTTGGAGGATTTAGTTACTTAAAAGGAAGAGATTAGAAGACTATCCAAACTCTTGAAGAATAGATGGTGTGTGGAGTGATAGATTTCTTTTCAACTTGAAAGGTTTTATTAATCTTAGCGGAGTTGAGTATAATAGCAGTTTTGGTTTAGCATTGAAGGGGTACTGTATAAAACGTGATATGGAAAATTTATTTGTATGATCCTTCGTACGAATGGAGTTCTTCAATTAATGATGTTTAGGCGGATTTGACCTATGTGGGGAAAACGTTGAAGAGTTATTAGAATTACAATTTCGGGATTAAATTCTAGAATATTTGGGTTGTGAGAATGTATAGAAAAATCATGACATTAAGGAAACTATTTGAAGGTTGTAATTTGAAATGCTTGGGGAAGTAGCCTTTGTTATTGATCATTAAGGTAATCAGGTTTAAAATTCGGGACAAATTTTCTTTAAGGGGGAGTGAGTGTAACGACCCTAACCCTAGGCACAATTTTAGTATAATATTATATGCTTTTAATATTATTATTAATATTATGTGTTCATTTTTATATACTTGGTTCCTTATATTAGGATAAAATGATAGGGAAGTAAAATAATGTCCTAAAGGAAAATATAAAAATAGAAATTGGATAAGGAGTAAGAGGAGGTTAAATTGGGTAAAATAAATAATGGGAAATAAAAGGGGCTTTCATTTATTTGGTTGAAAGCCTTGGATTAATATTTGGGGGGGGGGGGGCATTTTTCCCTAAATTCCTCCCCTTCCCCCTCTAAAGTCAAATGCCACCCATACTCCCTTACTTTTCCTTACACTCTTCCCATACCTCCCATACTTCTTTCACCTCCTCATCATTCTTCTCACTTCCCTCTAGCCAAGAACCATTCATGGAAAACCTCCATTGAAGCCTCACCTTCCAAGATCTCTAGCAAGTCCATTTCTCATCCATTTTCAAATTCAAGAGTACTTTTGAGGTTGGGACAACTAGAGGAATCAATCAAGCTAAGAAGATCATCTTTTCATCCAAAAATCCTAAGGTAAGTTATTATGACTTCTTTCTAAATATTGCACATTTTATGTGTTAATGAATGTTTTATGAAAAGAAAAAGTATATTGTATTTTTAATATGGTTATTTGAGTAAAATGATTATTCAAGATTTAATTGATTTTAGTTATGATATGGGGGTTTAAGTTGAAGGAATGAGGGTATTAGATGCTTTGGAAACCTTCTTGTAGTTAAGAAATGGGTTTATGTTATAGAATGATGTGGTTGTTTAAGGAAGATGATCAATAGTGCAAGAAAAAGGATTAAGTTAGATTAAGGAGGTTAAACTTGAATTGTGGTAGTGAAATGGGTGGAGAATCAAGGGGTAAATGATTTAGGATTATGTTATTTGGGGATTTAATGATTTAAAATGAGGTTTGTAAAGTTAGAAAATCCTTTTGGGTATTTTTAAGAAAGATTATAAATGGGGAAAAGAAAAATGTGAAAAGGAGTTAGAAATTTCGAAGTGCTGAAATCTTCCTTGGGCGGTCGCCCATAGGCCCTTGAGCGGCCGCCCAACCCACCAGAAAGTGTAACCCTCATTAAACCCTCTTGGGCGGTCGCCCATAGTGACTTGGGCGGTCGCCCATGTCACCAGAATTTCCTCAGTTTCCCTTCTTGCTGATTTTCACCAATAACCTCGTGGCTTGAATCCCAACCCTTATAAATTAGTAGAATCTAGTTCAACCCGGATATGAATTAATCATTTTTAACCTAAGTTAAAGTAGAATACCTTGGCTAGGCCATGATGTCTTATTTGATCAAAATGGAATTGTTGGAAGTAGGTCTTGCACTGTTATGAATATTATTCAAGGATGAGTAATGACTTCGTAATAATGGTTTATGGTTTAGGGTGGCCTTACTTGCTCCCATACCTTGGTGATTAGTTGAACAGTGTAGAGACCATAATCACACTATTGTGTTCGTTAGGAATATATATGTGTTACATCAATATATTGTATCCCAATTGTGGATTATTTGGTATATGGTTGTATGGTATCCCATTTGTGGATTATTTGGCATGTTGCTTGTATTGTATCCCAGTTGTGGATTATATGACATGTTGATTATATTGTATCCCGGTGTGGATTATGTGGTTATATGAATACCTTACTTGAATGTATATTCGTTAATGGTAGTATGCATAGTGTATTACATGAACTGTTGCACTATAGTATTGATTTCACATGAGTATATATTACCATGTTGTTATGTTCTTATCCCCTTTGTGGATTTATTTCAAGTATCTATCATGTGCTTGAACGAGTATATATGATTAGGGGGTATAATGGAATTCAATCAATTATTGATTTGTTCTATAAATGATTGAAGGTTCATTATACTGTGACATGCCCTCTGTGGCCGCGAGTGGGGGTGCTAGCCGTATTGAGCCAAAAGCCTTACATGCCACTGCAATTTGGTGTACCGGTGGAATGCTCTGTATGAAGCCAAAAGCTTTACAGTAGCGATGATATTATATGATACTCTGAATAAGGGTCATATAAGTATCCTATTTTCTTATATGGATCTCTGGGGTATGAGACCTATAAGTGGTGAATGTGCATGGGGGCAATTCACCAAAGAGCGAAGTTTTACTCCCACGTTGTACGACTTATTGTTCAGACGGGAAAGGTAAAATGAGGTAACATAAGGTGTTTACCGCTTTCATAATGTGTTATGTGCTACCATGCTATGTGTTGCATCTTGTTTGGCATCTTGCTGCATACATAATAGCTTATTGAGATTTATTCTCACCCCTTCCCTTTTACTGCTTTAGATTGTGCTGAGACAGGTGACTGAACCCGGTGAGGCCGGGAAAAGAGTTTGGACTCTTGCTTTTGGGACTTGTCAGGATAGATATATATGTGGGTTGTCGGGAGTCATATTTAAGTATTACTCTTTTATAAGTTGTAAGGAAAACTCTTTTGTTAAACAATGTTAACTAGAGTTCTCAATATAATTAATTAAGTATGGTTCTTAGAGTATTTGTTTAAATTCCTCCAAGTGGAGATATATTTATTTGATTTTGTTTATGAAAAAAATTTAGAATTGGTTTTCTTATAAAGGCAAATAAAAGTTTTAAAAATATAAGATGGATTTTCTTACTTTGAGCTTCTCAAGCTCGGGACACGCGTTAGGTCCCGGGTTGGGGTGCTCACATCTGTGAAAGCAGGTTCATCCATATAAAACCTTAATCTGGAAGTAGATAATTTAGATGTGTAAAAATACATCCATCACAAGCTTTCATTGAATAAAATTAACAATAATTTTAACAATAAGTTTGAGGTTAGTGACCACATCCCGATCACGTAGGATACCCGTCAAGGATAATTAGACGGGGTAAAATTTACACGCAAAAAGTACACGGCGACCACCTGATTCAGATGGTTGAGATGAGGATGAGGATGATCCAGATGGATTTTCTGGAAACTGCACCTGAGGCAAATGAAAACTAGGCCTAAATCCCGAAACCCCGAATGCCTGCCCAGGAGTCTGAGTATAATTGCTATAAGGGAAGGAGCTCTCAGGCGGTTGCGTGAAATCAAACTGATTCATCATTTCTGTAAAAGAATTACCCGGTCCTGGGGGAGTGAAGCCAAACTGATGCATGTCATCCTCTTGATCCTTATCCTCCTCATCCTCATCATGTAACTCCATATGGGGTTGTTGCTGTTGCTGCTGCACATGTCTTTGTGGTACCCCTTGGGAACTAGTATTTGGTGGTTGGAGATGTCGGGCCTCTAGTCGTTGAGCCTGCCTAATAGTCGCCAGAGATTGTGTGATAAACTGACGATTGAAAACTTGATCTGGTGAAGGCCGGCAACCTTGCGCTATTTATTTCTCCATGGCATCCACGTTGGATAGATACATGTTTTGCATGTTTCGAATCTGTTGAAAAAAATTAAGGAAAATAATTATTATGAAATAAAGCAATTAAAAAATGGTAAAATCATAATATATAGTATTTATCTTACCAAGCCCTCATAACAACTAGAACTTGCCCTAAACCCCACATCCTCAAAATGAGACGGATTCTGAATCAATGACCGAGTAATAGCTTTATACCATATCATATAGGTATGGGTGTAATCCATATCCTCTACACCAAACTGCCCATCCACAACCATGTCATCTCGTGAGTTCCACATTTCTATGTACTTCATGTGGATTTGGACCAAGTTGGCCTTTGCCCGACCTCGTCTATTCATATCGTGCAATTCTTCCTCAGTGTCACAGTCAGCAGGTATAGTTTGCAACATCCCAAACTGTCTCATGACACGATCCGAAAAGTGCCACTCAATCCTGTCAAAACAGATGAGGGGCATCTTTGCTCTCCATATATTTTGCCCCTGCAAGCAATAATATGGAAGACGGGCACCTAAATATGGTTGCCACCTAACCTGTTCCTCGGTCAAAGACGAGATTTAATCTCTATAAGCCCGGAGGTTATGGGCGGTAATGGTTGTGTATGATAAGGGACTCATCCACGTACATAGGTTGAAATTTACATAAAAAGTACTTAATAAAATAGTGAAGAAAAACTAATCAGAAAATAAGTTTTGGGGAGTAATTTAAATATAACTGCAACCATATGACAATGATCCATCCAACCAGAGTATGTCATCCCTCAGCCTAGTAGGTTGTGTACACAACAACCTCTCCCGTGCCCAAAGCTAAAAAAAAAAAAAATAACAAAACAATTAGCGTCCCGTAGAAAATAACATTTTTACTATACTAGATCATGTAAACAAATATAACTGACATACCTGCACAAGAGTCAAAAACCCAACACACCCACATGATTTGGGGTTCGTTGCTTGACACAATTCTCTATACAAAAAGACCAATGTTGCACTGCCCCAACTGTATGAACCAATGGAGTTAACGTCCCTGAGCAGTGGGAGGTATATCAACTTAATCTTGCTATCACTCGAATCAACTAAAAGATATGACCCCAAACATAGAAAAATATATGCTCGAGTGTACAAGGTAACCAGCTCATCGGTGGCGTTCCCGGAGAGATTCTCAAAGCGATTATAAGTGAAATTTTCAAAAATCGATTTCACTTTTATACTCCCACCTTTAAGGTCCGAGTCAGATGGTTCAAAATTAAGTAAGTCTACGCATAATTATTTCCATTGCCCAGGTGTCATATGGGTTTCTGTACCAATCACAGAATGTCCTTCTACGGGATGGCCACATAAGCTAGCAACATCCTGAAGGGTGATTGTCATCTCCTACAGGTAAATGAAAAGTATGCGTCTCCGGACGCCATCTCTCAATCAAAGCCTCAATCAAACACCAGTCGTGTTTAATATGACCTAATTTATATACCCCAAAAAAACCTAGATTATTAAGTTTCGTTTCAATCCTAAAATCTAATTTTTCAGGAAGTTGTGTACCACGTCTACATCGAAATTTGGGAAATTCTTCTCCATTTCAAATATTTTCTGATCAATGTGATGACTGTCTGGTTAATACAGATGGGTCTATTGGTCCGGGTTGAACAAACATATCGACTTCTTGTTGATTCATCTGAAACACACAAATCCTATTGTCATATTTCTAAAAAACAAAAACAAAATCAATTGAAACACACGAATACTATTTATAATGATTAATTTCTTAATATTCAACAATTGAACTCATAAATAATAATAATTTTAATAATAAATCATAAAATATACACAAGCAATTCTTAAATATTTATAATAAGAACTCTATTTGTTCTTCCCTATTTCTTCATATCATAAAAATATATACAAGCAATCCTTAAATATTTATATTAACAACTCTCCCTGTTCTTCTCTATTTCTTCATAATAGTTTTTATCAACAAATCATAATAATTTTAACAATAAATTATAAAAAAATGTATACAAGCAAAGAAAAAAAAATTAACTTACAATATAAGAAGTCTCCTTCTTCTTCTTCTCTCTTTCTTCTTTCTCTTTCTCTTTATCTTTCTCTTTCCAACACCTCTCCTTCTTCTCTATTTCTTCTTTCTCTATTTCTATTTCTTCTTCTTTCTATTTCTTCTTGGAAACACATAACACTAAAGTCCTTTTTTCTCACCTTTTCTCCCCACGTGACTCATCAGTTTTAAAAAAAAAAAAATTAACTTAAAAGCCGGTAGTGGTAGTACCGGCTTTGAATTTAAATTCATTCCCGATATTGCCACTACCGGATCCACATTTATTATTTTTTTAAATAACGATTTCTGTTTAAAAAAAAAACTTTAATTTCGGTATTGGCAATACCGACTTCACAATTTTTATTTAAAAAAAACATTTAATCAGTTTTTAAAAAAAATAAAAAAAATTAAAGCCGGTAGTGACAATACCGGCTTTAAACTTAATTCCAGTATTGCCAAAACTGGCTCTCCCAAAAAGTGTTAATATGGTAAATAAGTTTTGGTCAATGTTATTTTGGTATTTAAAATTTTAAAAAGCAATATTTTAAAAAAAAAAAATTCACAATTCAATATTCTTATTATAATTCAATATTTTAATTTTTTCACAAACAAATACATTTAGCTTATAACAGTCATAGTCATAAGTTGCTTCAAAAAAGTTCAATCAAACATTATTCAATTCATCATGTATCAGTAATCAACTATAAATTATCAGCAATCAACTTTAATAAATGAGTCTTTTATCATTTTAGCCGGAAGGGAATATTATTTTTATCTTGGAAGATCTTGATATCATTATTAGCATCAATGAGTACGAATGTAATATGAATTAGAAAGATTCATATGAAGATCACCAACCTTCAAGTTCGAACTTGTGGACTTAAGTAATAGTCCTCATAATGGTTTGATTCTTATTCGATAATTCAAACTAAAGAAATTGGTAACAATAAAGCTTCATGGGGTATTGCTGATAATATCTTGATTAAGTTTTCCAACACAAATATAAGAGGAGCCACCCTCACTCAGTGCCACCCTGCTCTTCTCACTTGCCTCTCTCACTTTCTTTCTCACTTCACTTCCCCCCACCATCAACTTCCTTATCCCATCCTCAATCTCCGCCGCCGTCACAATCATTTCACTCCCCTTCTTAAAATCCAACCGGTAATCCATCTTTATATCCACCGCCATCCCCAACTCCACCACCAACTGGAAGGCATTCATGTTAGCAAAATTTGCAATTACAGAAGAAAGAAATTACAAATAAAATTACAGAACAGAAATACACTGGAACTGAGATAAGATGGCAGTAACAAATTGGTTGTGCACGAGCCCTGATGAATCAGTCTCCTTAAGACTTATTCGTCCCCTCACCAATAGTGCTTGAGGCTGCCTTGGACGCGAGTCTCCCAGGATAGAACGTGCGGACCGGGGGCACTTTGCACCTAAAGTTCCCGGCGAATTGACAGTGTGCCTAGACAGTATCACCACAATGCAGTATGCAAGGAGGCCAAACGAAGATTGACAATATGCAGCAAAGAGAGAGTGAGAGCGATTGCGGGGAAAAATTGGTGTGTAAAATGGTTTGTGAAGACTCCATTTTATAGCCGCCTTGAATCGAAACGCAATCAACCATAATCACGAGAAATTATTACGGTAATAATTTCGTATTTAATTTTGATATGGCGGTTACAAGGAGGAAATTAAAATCGAAAATTATTGCGAGTCATAATTTCGACATTAACTCCGTTTCGATTACAATGGGTTAATGGGAGTAAATTAAATTTTGAAATAAAAATTCAAAATTTTAGCAAAAGGTGGGCTTGCGCGAATAGGCCATTTCGGAGCTACATTCGTGTCCGCGGTGACGCGTACGCACATGAGTTCGGTAGCTCCACGCCTATTTTGAACCATGATTTGCACCCCCCCTGCGCACCCGTGCGCGAGAGAGAGCCTCTATGCCACACACAATTACTCCTTACATAAAGTGTAGTAGTATTTAAACTATCTAACTTTCACATTCCCATTCCATGTGGGATATCTTCTTTTCCCACTTTCAACCCATCATCTTTGAGCCTTAATATTTCATTCATCCATCAACCATCTTGGACAAATAAATATTCGATTTTAATGTTCTCATGGAATAGAATACAAATCCATAATCAATTTGGTCATTTAACAAATAACCCATTTAGGAAATAATCTCAAATTTCCTTCACACCCACTATTTTTTCCAACAATCCCCCACATGAAGGAAATAATGAGGAAATGGTGATAAAGTCCGACAGTTGACACCTGCATAGGATAGGTAGGGGTTTGCCCTTTGAACCTTCCCTTGTAAAATATATTTACTCTACTCGCTAATCAGTAGACACGATGTCCTTGAAGCTGTTCGGCTTATTTTGTAGCCGATCATATACTTTACACGGTATCTCCTAACACACTTCAATTCTCATGACTATGTTCATTCACGGCCCGAACATAATGCCCGGTTACGTGAGAGGGTCTAAGAATTGAGCCTCACGCAATTCTCCTCGAAGCGGCCACACTTCTCTCTCACATAGGTGATTCCCGCTCGACATTTTCGAAGCGTAAGAATCATTAAAAGCAAGATGCTTAACCTTTTCCTTTCAGGATGTCACTTAAGGAATGGGTTTGGGGATGATTTCCCCACAGTGACACTACAAGTCTTTTAACAGTTAGGTTGTCCCTTTGAAAACCTAGATCTTGGGATCTCCGAAATCAACTAGGTGGGGTTTTCATTTGTGTTTAACTTCTAAAGAGGCTTTAGTCTCATTCCTAATGTCAAACGTTCAACTACCTCTTTTGTTAACCCTTTCGTTAACGGATCCGCTAAATTATCCTTTGACTTCACATAGTCAATAGATATGGTACCAGTTGAGAGTAGTTGTCTTATGGTATTATGTCTATGACGTATATGTTTAGACTACCATTACACACATTGCTATATGTCTTTTCAATCATAAATTGACTTTAGCAATATACCATCTTGCTAACAAGATTTATCCATTTGATAATTGTTAACTCATATTCGATTAAATCCCAGTTATTCCATATTGATCCTTTCAAATAATTCAAGAATATCCACCTAATGACTTGTTTAACCACGAGTCCATTAGTTTTCCTTGAATTTGAATCAACGGATCAAATTGACTAGAATTTTCCTTAGTTAACATATCGTTTTTGGATTTAATAAACAAAGTGACGTAGCCACTCTTGTTTAAATCCACACAATCAAACCTTTGATGTCTTTATCTTTGTACTTGTCTCAAGTCATACAATGACTTTACAAACTAGCACATTTTCTTCTAAGGTTTCATTTCTTGAACCATTTCAACACTTTGATCTATTTCATTCAAAGTATCATTTATTCACTTTCATGAATTTGACATCAATACTTGATTTTCATTGATTTTATTTTCTTTTGATTTTTATATATATTCAAACTTATTGAATCATATATAACAAACCAATATGCACAATTGTTATGAACATAACTCTTGAAACACAATCCACCATTTAATAACCAAATTCAATTTCTTTGGTAATTGGACTTGCTACTTTGCGAAACACCTCACATTAACAAGTGTACGTAGGCCTACGTTTCCATACTTCATATGGACATCTCATTGTTTTCTTGGGGAAACCTTTCCAATAGGTAATTCTTTTCCAAAGTATACTCACCCCCACATTTTCGGGTTAGTCCCAAAAATAGCAATAATGCCAATTTTCATTATTAACACCATTTGATCATGGTGTACATTGTGGACACTTTGTTTCATTGTTCATGTACAAGAAACCCTCGGTTTGTTCTATGTAAATTTTCTCTTCTAAATCGACATTTAGAAAGATTATTTACATCCATTTGATGTATTTCAAATTTTGCTATGCAGCAATTGCAAATACAACTCTTTATTCTCGTGATGAGAGAATAAGTATAAAAGTAATCAAGTTCTTCATTTCCTTGTAATCCTCAATTACAAGTCTAGCCTTGTACTCATTGATTGTTCCATCGATCTTCATTTTCTTTTTGAAAATTCACTTATATGCTAGTGATTTACTACTCGAAGGTAAATCCACTAGTTTCCAAGTGTGATTTTTCAAGATGGAATCAATTTCACTTTTAATGGCCTCTTTCCACAAAGATCCTTCCAAAGAGCTCAATGTCTTTATAACTTTGTGATTCATTTTCTAGCATGGAGGTTAGAAAATCCGGGCCATAGAATTTTCTTATCCTACCTCATTTGCTATGTCGAGGTCATGCCTCTTCTTTATCATTCCTCATGATAAGTTTCTTATTCTTCTATTGAATCATGAATCCGTTTAAATGAGTTTTACCCATCTCTTAATTTATACGGAAACATATTCTTAAAGAAAGAAGCGCTTCATGATTCCATTATTGAATCTTGAATTCATACACAAGAATTCTATAATCACAACTATTGTAAGCATACCCAACCATATGCAATCAATAGTATTTAGTGTAACATATACACAAACCACATCACTACCTCTTTATTAAGTTGTTTTCCAACTTTTTCTTTAAAAAGATAAGATTCAACATTTTTCTTTTTAGCAAGAAAAGTTAAAGGTAAAACTTACATTTTACCATCATCTATGTGAATAATATTCACATCTCAATATTGATCACTTGATCAATATTCACATCTCAAGAATCAATATGCCTTGATTATAACTTCAAGCACGTATATGATGAGTCTTGTTTTATCTATTTTGACCATATAACGAGATTCAATCTCATTATTGATCACTTGAACACCCTTCCGTTTCATGAATGACATCACAGTTGTCTTTCAAGACACAAGGTATATGTTCAACTTTTCAAACAAGTTTGACTTTTTACACACGTTTGACTTTTCAAACGATTTTGACATTTCAAACAAGTTTGACCAACTTTGTTTTTGTATTAAGCATTTCGGCATGCTTCATCACATTTTCTTTCGCCACAAGAAATGTTAGACAACTTTTTCTCCAAAGTTCTATTCTCTTTTCCAACACAAAGACGAATAGCACACACCTCAACATTCATTTCCATTCATTATGTTTGAGGTGATTTTAAAATATTTTCAAGTGAAAAGCAATTTCTCAATTATTGTCATCACTTGAGAAGTTTACTAAACACCATCCATTCAACATGGTTTTTATGAAATACTATTTCCACTTATTCCATATGATTTTTATTTCATTTATGGAGTCCACTATTTAAAATCAAGGAAGCGAATTACGATGATTTTCCAATGCACCCGCATTCTCGATTTTATATTTATAGTCCAATGACTCCCACAAATGTTTTGCAATTTTCTTCGTACTATATATGATTTATAATGAATCCGACAATTCATTAAGTATATAGTTCTGATAAAGAAAATTCACATGCTTCAACCGCACTCACGGCTTGAACATCCATCACATTTTCACCCAACTTTATAGGATCTTCCAAAAGAAACCTCTCTAAGTTCAAGGTGGTCAAGTAGAACATATTTTGTTGCCATCACTTAAAGTCAAGGCCAACAAAATTTTCTAACTTTTCACTATGGTGATCCGAAAACTTGGAACAACCACATTCCATTAGAAATTTGTCTCTACACAAATCAACCATTGGCTTTAATTTTTAACAATTATAAGTTTGTTGTTAAAAATATAACTCCCTAAATTAATTAGAGAATTAACTCCAAGAATAAATTGCTAATTCAATAGGAGAATTAACACAATTTATTTCTTATAACCACTCATATTTATAAACCTCTAAATTTCTTAATGAAATTATAATTGAAGGTTAATTATTTCAAAACTTTAAAGGTCTCATCTTGGAGCACCTCTAAATTAGAGAAAAATAACATTCTCATTTACAAAATACACAATTTCTTTTAGAAGTTCTCATTCTAAATATTTTGTGTTATTTGTCATCATCAACAACAATAAAATTTAACAACTTCCTTCAAGAAGTCTTATTGTTTTTATCTTTATGACATTAGTCACATATTCTCCCAATAGGTTTTAACAACTTCTTTCAAGAAGCCCTATGGTTTTTGTTCTTGTAACATTTTTCAATGTTCATAACAATAGAATTCAACAACTTCTTTCAAGAAGCTCTATTGTTTTTATCTTTGTGACTTTTGTCACTATTAACAATAATAGGATTTAACAACTTCTTTCATTTCAAGAAGCCCTATTATGTTAACCTTTGTGACCTTTGTCACCAATGCAACTAATAGGTTTTAACAACTTCTCGTAAGAAGACCTATTATCTTTGTCACCTAAACGTTAAAGACTTAATCTTCCAACGTTATTAGTTTCAATGAACTTTCCAATCTCTTTACATGATGTATAACCACTACATGAGGCTTAGCCACACTTGGTTTATACAATCATTGTAACATAGTTGATGTCACGGAGCATCAATCTTTCCATCTTTATTAATCTCATTAAACAGAAATTAAAAAAATGTTTTAGTTCACAAAACTGCTCTGGTCCGAAATTTTTATCTTCACTTTCACATTATAGATTCCAATCTCCACCGTTCAGAATCTTCTCCTATGAGTCGTGAACATACACACCAAATTTCAGCTCGATCCAACGGTTAAAGAATTGGGAATTGCAATTTTACCACAGCTGGTCATTGCAAAACCTTGCTGGAATTTCCTTCCATCCGTCTCTTCCATCGTATTTCTCAAATCTGTAATCCTTTCTCAAAAAGGCGAATAAGTCTTAAGATTGTTAGCAAAATTTGCAATTACAGAAGAAAGAAATTACAAATAAAATTACGGAAACCCAAATACCAAGCTGGAGGCGAGATAAGATGGCGGTAACAAATTGAGTTGTGCCTGAAGCCACTGATGAACCAGTCTCCTTAAGACTTATTCGTCCCCTCACCAATAGTGCTTGAGGCTGCCTTGGACGCGAGTCTCCCAGGATAGAACGTGCGGACCGGGGGCACTTTGCACCTAAAGTTCCCGGCGAATTGACAGTGTGCCTAGACAGTATCACCACAATGCAGTATGCAAGGAGGCCAAACGAAGATTGACAATATGCAGCAAAGAGAGAGTGAGAGCAGTTGCAGGAAAAATTGGTGTGTAAAATGGTTTGTGAAGACTCCATTTTATAGCTGCCTTGAATCGAAACTGCCAATCAACCATAATCACGAAATTATTACAGTAATAATTTCGTATTTAATTTTGATATGGCGGTTACAAGGAGGAAATTAAAATCGAAAATTATTGCAGTCATAATTTCGACATTAACTCCGTTTCAGTTACAATGGGTTAATGGGAGTAAATTAAATTTTGAAATAAAAATTCAAAATTTTAGCAAAGGTGGGCTTGCGCGAATAGGCCATTTCGGAGCTACATTCGTGTCAGCGGACGCGTACGCACATGAGTTCGATAGCTCCACGCCTATTTTGAACCATGATTTGCACCCCCTGCGCACCCGTGCGCGAGAGAGAGCCTCTATGCCACACACAATTACTCCTTACATAAAGTGTAGTAGTATTTAAACTATCTAACTTTCACATTCCCATTCCATGTGGGATATCTTCTTTTTCCCACTTTCAACCCATCATCTTTGAGCCTTAATATTTCATTCATCCATCAACCATCTTGGACAAATA
Source organism: Adenophora triphylla var. japonica (assembly GCA_022495995.1). Lineage (NCBI taxonomy): Eukaryota > Viridiplantae > Streptophyta > Magnoliopsida > Asterales > Campanulaceae > Adenophora > Adenophora triphylla. Next base: position 24,800 of record JAFEMH010000207.1, on the reverse strand, counting down.
AATATTCGATTATAATGTTCTCATGGAATAGAATACAAATCCATAATCAATTTGGTCATTTAACAAATAACCCATTTAGGAAATAATCTCAAATTTCCTTCACACCCACTATTTTTTCCAACAATTCATTTGTTGCTCCGCGTACATCGGCCACGCCGCCACCGGTACCCCACACCACACGCTCTCCAACGTTGAGTTCCATCCGCAGTGGGACACAAAGCCGCCCACTGACGGATGGGATAATACCTCGATTTGTGGGGCCCACCCTATCACTTTCCCGACTCCGGCCGTTCTTTCTAAGAACCCTTCCGGGAGTACGTCTGACGGGTTCAAGAAGTCGATTGGTGCCTCTATCTTTCCCTTTGGTGGAGAGCGGCGTAATGACCATAAGAACTTGCAACCGCTTTGATCTAGTGCTTGGGCTATCTCTTTTATCTGGTCCTCATCAAAGCATCCCAGGCTCCCGAAACATAGGAACACGACCGATGATTCTGGTTGATCGTCGAGCCACTCTAGAATCATGCTTGTTTCGTCTTTGGAATCGCTCTTGAGCTTCAACATGGGTCCCACCGGATAGATAGGCGGGATCTTTTCGCTGCCGCGTAAGGATTCGATTGCATATGGTTCGAGCTCCAAGAACGTATTGACGATTATACCCTTTGTCTCTCTGAACCTACGAGCAAGGTTGAGAAGCATAGCACCCCCAGATTCCTTATCCAACACTGAAGAAGGTAAGACCTTAAGAGGAACCGGGTTAGCATAAGTCGGAACCACCAACTCAGTACTCAACTCAGTGATGTCCTGGCCACGATCATCTGCTAGTTCCTGCAGATGGAATATGAGGCCAAGCGCACCAGCTCCACTAGCAAAGAAGAGATACGACGGCACCCCTAACTCATTAGCCACATCTATCATTGAAGTACAAAACATGTCCAGCACAAACCCACCGAGTCTAGTTGACTCAGACTCAATAATCTTAGCGGCTATCTGTTTGACATTAGACTTTTGAGCTTCGATGAGTGGACCGACGATAGTTCCGTGAGAGTTTCCGGTGGAATGGGGATCAGTATCGGGGAGGGCAATGAAACGTAAGCGAGGGTCGGAACTGGATGGGAGAGAAAGCTTCGGACCCAAAGGCAAATTCATGATGAGAACTGAAATGGAGAGTGTTTGTTCTCGGCTTATAAGGAGCTTTGCGGTTTCGACGGCGGATGCAAGGTGGCCGGCTCCGGGAGTGGGGATGAAAACAAGCTCAATTTTCTGCATGTTGAGATGTACTTGCATAAATGTGTTGTACAGTTTATAAGTATGTGAGATTTGGAAAGTACAACTGAAATGGAGAGAATTTATAGTAAAAGTGTGCTTGATAGAAGTGATGTCATGGCATTGGTGGCAGCAATAGCATCACAAAATATGGCCATAGAATAATGTATGGACAGAATAATGCACGCCATTGACTTCAGTTAAGTCTTCCGTACGCAACTCTGTTGAATTAAGAAAATTTTGAAATGACTACCTATTATAGTCTCCTCCTAGGTAGATGAGGGACTAAGACCATTGGTGTTGGGTTGGGAAAAAAACAAAAAAAAAGAGAAAAAAAAAAAGAAAAAGAAAATCAAACAACCAACCATTGACGATTTGGTGGGTTGACCAATTTTGATCACCACCCAAATTGGCCATTACCTTGTGTCAAGTGGCATATTTTAATTCGTTCTCTCAACTTTTAAATTATCTTATTAAATATAATTTTAAAACGACTATAAATATATTTATATTTTATTAAAAAAAAATCCCAAATTTTTTGTTTTATATTCCTTCTATAAATGTAGAAGACTAGTATTTCGATATTTTTGAAACACTGTAACTCAAATACTTCATTTCTCGACTCTAAAAAATAATCGCTTACTTGCCCAACTTTGTTTGATATTTTTATTAAAGTTTTATTTTTTGCAATTATTATAAATTTTAAGTAGTTAAATTTATTTTTATTAATTTATTATAAGATTAGAAAAATAATATAAATTGAAAGTATTGATAATATGTAATAAATTAAATAAAAGATAGTTTAAAGAGATAATGTTAGTGTGGTTTGGATTGGATTGGAGTTCTTGATGAATGATAAAAAAAAAAAAAAGAGGTAATGGTTGTAGAATTGAGTAAATGGAGGAGAGTAGTAGAAATATTTTCTCCAGATCCCATATCAATGTTTATGCCTCATTTGACTTTTTTATTGAACTTACCACAAATATATTTATTACCCTAATTATGTTCATGAAATTCTAAAAATTTCTATCGATTCACCAATTAATAATATTATCAACCCGAAGCAAACTTTTAGAATTTTATGAATACGATTAATCTCATAAATTTGTGGTCAAAATTAAACAAAAAATCGAATAAGAGTAAATATTTGGAAACGGAGAAGTAATATTTAATCGTCGAGCCAGTTGAGTTGGGTTGGGTTGAGTTGGGTTGGGTTGGATTGGATTAGTTGTGCTCCATCATTTTGCTTTCGCTGTTTCCATATTTTTAACACTTTTTTTGTTTTTTTTAATGGATTATGGAGACGAATTTTGGGTGTGTAGTGGAAATTCATCTCGATGCTAAATCTTAGATTTTTTTGTCAAATTATTGCTTTTTAAAAAAATAAATACCAAAATATCATTGAACAAAACTTATGTATCATAATAACATCCTTTTGTTTTGTAGTTCCGGTATTGTTTGTCACTATCGGAATTAAGTTTAAATCCGAAATTGCCACTACCGGCTCTATATATATATATATATATATATATATATATATATATATATATATATATATATATATATATATATATATATATATATATATATATATATATATTTAAAAAAAAAAAAAATTGAATAATCCTTTTTTAAATAAAAAGTGTGAAACGAAGCCTATGTGACGACAAAACTTGGGATTGATTTTAAATCTAAATACGGGTCATTGTCAATACCGATTTAAGCTTTTAAAAAATAAAAAAAAGCATTAATCGTGTTATTTTCAAAAATAAAAATGTGAATCATTAGTTGCAATACCGGGTTTCACTTAAATTTATTTTTTTTTCCTTTCTTAAAACTAAGGCGGCCGACTTTCACGGTAGAGTGCAAGAGAAAGAAAAGAAGAAAGAAATAGAAAACTTTGTTTTGGAAAGAGAAGAAGAAGGAGAAGGAGAAGGAGAAAGAAAGAAATAGAGAAGAAGAAAGGAGAGGAAGAAATATTTTCTTAATTTGTAAGCTTAAACTTTTCTTTCTTTTTCTTTGCTTGTTACTACATTTTTTTATAATTTATTGTTAAAATTATAATGATTTGTTGTTAAATTAGGTGTTTGATATTATTTTTTTCAATTTTTAGAAATAAATATGGTTGGAGTTCCACTTGTTTTCATGTGTTATTTCGGGAGGAGATGCATGAACACCCGTTTGAAAGTGAACATTTTTGAAAGGGGATCAAAATGTGCACTTAGTGAGCTAAAACTCGATGGAGTTACAAGAAGTTAATTAGGAAGTTAGCTAAGAAAATTGGGTGAGATCAGAGCTAATGTTCGATTGCAAGTTACTTGTAGATATTCCTCATCATGCTTGGCCGCTCTCGGGATTGCAAATTACATTCCTATTTGTAATCGACAAGCGATGATATGAGTAATGGAAGTCAAGTTTGATGTTTACTGCTTCTGGTTTGGTGGGTTGAGTAGCTTACAATTGTATGTTAAGATGAATTCGGTTGATAATGTGAATGTTGAACAGGAGTTTGAAACCCGTACGAGGAGCTCATTACAAAAATGAGTATGTTAATGACACGGATACCTTACCGTATGGGTTCTTTAAGCTCGCTATAGTGGGTAGAGAATCTGCCGAGCAAGTACACAAACATGTATGTGGAAGAGGAGAGGAAGAGGAGAGGGAAGAGGAAGAGGAAGAGGAAGCAGGGAGAGGGAAGAGGACGAGGAGAGCGAAGGAGGTGAGGTGAGGAATTGTATAATGATGATGATAATGATTCAAATTATGAAGAAAATACTTGGGTCGCTTCTAAATGGAGGATCGTGACGATGGATATGATTGATCATAGTGAGTCCTCTACAGGTGGCGATAGCGAGAATGAGGGGGTGAGCGCTTCGGGGTGAAAGGGATATTTGGGGTTACATTTGGTCAAGCTTACGAAGAACCTGGCAACATCATGTGCTGCACAGAGAGCCTAGTATCAATTTCATCGTAGATATTGAAGAAGGATCAGAGATTTATTATGATAACTTGATAACTCAATATAACTGCTGATTGGGATGTAGAACATGATGAAATTGCCAAAGGTATTCACTTTTCAAAGTAAGATCACAAGCGTGCAACATAAAATGAAGTTGTCATCATATTAAGAAAAATTGCGTCAATGGGCCTTGAAGGAAAGAACGGCTAAGCGCAACCCGAAAGTGAACTATCGAGTGTTTCGGGTGAAAGATTATCCGTGCAATTTTTATGTGAATGTGAGTTTGAAGAATGTCCAGGTATTGGGAAGTTACCAAATACAAGGGTCCTCATTCTTGCCGGGAACGTAAATTGGCCCAAGATCATCAAAGCCTATTGTGGATGCTAAGTTCATAGGGCAAGAGCAGTTTTTGAACCTGGGTTAAGGCCGATCCCGAGTTGGAAGATTGCGACTAAGACGCGGAAATAAAAAAGCCCACGGGAAGGAAGTTTCATATAGAAAGGCATGGTGTGGCAAACAAAAAGCTATTGGCAGAGGCATATGGAGACTGGGAAGAATCTTACATAAGACCTGCCACGTTTGTTAGCGGCCATCCAAAAGTTTGGAACCCCGGGAACCATTGTGGAGCATTCCGATCCTCCTCCTCCCTGCTTTCTGTATGTTTGATCGTGCGAATTTCGGGCATGTTTGCACTGCATGGAAGCATTCTCTCATTGTCACCGTCCCGTTATTTCGTTAAATGGCACATTCTCCACCATGGAAGATATGTAGAGGGGTTATTCTTATTGCCTTAGGCGTCGACACAAACGATAGTCTACTCCTCCCGCATTGCCAGATTAGTGGCAAAAAGAGGACTATCGAAACCGACCGTCACAGTTTCTCGTGATCTTCTTTGCAAACATATTGTTTCGTGAAGTTTGCTTGATATCATCCCGCCATAGATAACGGCATCCTTCATCACGGTTAGGAGACATTGCACCGGCTCACGAAATGTTATCCACGGATGGTGCATGCTCCACTTGCGTAGCCAATTTTCTTAAAGCTCACCAAGGGCGTTCGCGACCAAAGATCTTTTTTTCGCGTAATCTGCTTAGCACCCACCTCCAAGATAGAAAGCTTAAATGCTAATTTTGAGGCAAATTAATATCATCAACCCCCGATTGCACATTAAATGGCTCGAGAATTCATGCTAGAAAGTGGCAATGGCTCACGATGGTGGATATATACAAGCGATTAAGACTACTAATTTGTCATCATTTAAGTTTTAATGAGCGTTACGGAAAGATGAGCCTCTGGGATTATTTCATTTTAAAGAGGCTGTGAGACCTCATTCTATATTTTGCGAATTGTGCATACTTTCAAGATAGACTCACTAAAGCAATTAGTGCTTTAGGAGTGCGCAATGGCATCCCACCACCAAATGCCACGCTACAATTCAAAGCAGAGAGAATCCATCGGGAAGATACTCGATACAACTCTGAAAATCATAAGGGTTTCATCACGTCACAAGGTTTAACACTACGTCTGCAGGTGTTTACAAAAAGGACGACTGAGAGTGGTACGCTGACAAAGGTGGACACATTCAAGTTGTGATGATTGGCTGATCGAACATGCACGCGGCAAATGGATGCAATATCATTACCCTTGCATCTTCCTCGCTGTCTTGCGTGTTTCAAATGCGCCCTCGAATTGTATGAGTTATATTCATCCTTTTTACAACCTTGGCTCGTACTACAAGACGTGGAGTTGCTCTTCTTCATCCAATCCATGACGAGGCTCTATTGGCACATGTAGAATCATATTGTCCCACGTTTTTACCTGAACCCTGAGCGATCGGTGACGTGACTGTGGCGCGGAGACCAAGTCAGGCGACCGAGAAACTACATGGATCAGGCAAGTTGCAAAAAAAAGAATCACAAGGGATTTGCGAGGCTAGAAGGTCACATGCCTTGAAGGAGATGTCCAACTCTTAGGCAAGAAGAGTTAATTGTTATTTTTATTATTACTTCTTAAATTACAGTACTTTGAACTTTTAAGTATTGTTGTTTTATTTGAACTCAGTATATATTGAACTTTATGATATTTGAACAGTGTTGTGAATATAGTTGTAGAACGTGTTATTAATAGTGAGTATTTTGATCAAATTAATATTTTCAATATTTCAATTTCGGTACTCTCAAAAAAAATGGGTAGCATAGCTCATTTCACTACGCATAATTGCAAAAAAAATGAAAAAAAAGAAAAATACGAATTAAAAAACAATAATTAAAATTACAGCTGATCATACGACCATAACAGGATGAAAAAGCTTTACTATTTAAGTTCATGACCGCAAATTTCAAACTTAATCACATAAAAATCAAACATTAAAATAAAAGTTCAAATTAGTGATCACATCCCGATCACATAATGGTTTGAATCAACAGAGTTCAACAGTTTTCAGATGAACATATTTGGAGTAAATCAGACTTCATAGGAAAAATGGATGTAGGGATAATCCACGGAATACGCAACTAAAATAAAACTAACCTGTAATTTGTCGGGATCAACCATGTCAAACTTAAAATAATGCCTTAGGAAAGCTTATCTAATCTGAAACATCGGGGTGTAATGTTCCAATTTATATTGACTGTGCTTTAATTAAGAAAATCAAAAACCCTCTCAAAATAATTTACTTAATAAATTGCAAAAATTTTAGATTGGCAAAAATATGTAAACAATGGATCGTCGAGCATGAATTGCATTTTGAGTGCATCATCCTTGAGTATTTGGATCGCATGTAACCAACAAATTATAAAGTATCTCCGAAGTTTGCATCTGAGCAGCTAAAAAACATTAATTAGTGAATTTTTAATAAGCTTATACTCATTAAATATGATCTATAGGATTTTATTTTTTAAGTTTATTTGATAAGATAATCTTTAAGACTTAAGTAAATATTTGTTTTTAGCAAAAGGCTCATAGTGATGAATTTTATTCTTAAGTTACAAATCCGCTTTTATGTGAAAAAGTTACTTTTAATTTTTGCTTATTTTCTTTTGGCAACACCAAATAATCTGCTTGTTAATCTACCCTATCTATATAGTCATTAATAAAGCCCGGGATAAAATGAAAGGGTAGCAAATTTTGGAATCAACCTCGCCACCGAGAGAAATGAGCATTTGAGAAGGTTTACTACGTTTGACCAATTTTATTCTCGCTTGACATCGATGCGGATGATCAGATTAAACATACAAGTCGGAAATTGGGCGAGTGAACATTTCGCTTTGGTACGAGAATGAAAGTACTGGAGCAAAAGAGGTAAATCGCGGTCGAGGGCCGGCAAATTGTGAAGCCCAAGCGCGTTAAGCACGCGAGATTGTCAGCGGTCATGCAAATTTGCCTTTAGTCGGGCCTCTCCATCCTGAGCGATCGTCTGCTTAAATTGCAGAGCGCCGCAGGCGGTAGCCGCTAGCGGCCGTAAATGAGCTCGCTTTGACTTTCGATGTCAGACTTTAGCATAAGGTATTGATGACTGAGTCAACTCTAGATTTGTTCCTTGAACATATTTCAAAGTTCACCATGTACAGATAGCAACAATGTTGAGAGTGCAACAACATATAGCTGCGGGAATTTCAAGACCGTGGATTTAACAAGTGGTCAAGAATGATAACTTGAATAAATGCGTGTTCTGGGGTGAGTTCGTACGCAAAGGCTAAAATCTTGTTTCTTGCCCTAGGTGGGGCAGAGCTGGGGTACCAATTGCAATAAGTATGTGAGTTGTTCAGGATTATAAAATGATTGAAACAATTAGTAGCTTAAAAAGAGTTTGGCTGTCAGCAGCCGAATTAAGTACAAACCAAAAATGAAATACATAATGCCAATCAAAAAGTTACAATGCAATGATGATCGCTAACCTTCTATCCGGTAAGGGATCCATAAGGTAACTGAGAGCTCGAGCAACAGACATTCACAAAGGGGTGTGCTCACGATCAACTTCAAGACCAACACCTGGGAGCTGGGCTTAACCGACGTTCGTTTCAAATGCCATGTTCTAGATCAAACGCTTTAGTCCATTACGCCGCCAGCGGCCCAGGGAAGATGAAAGTAACCGCTGCGAAAATAGCGCACCGGTTTGCATTAGGAGGCTCCAGAACCATGTGCGGCATCTGCTCGAGGTTTAAGTGCCTGCAGTCAAATATCCCGGCATGATATTAACAATGCATCCCTGCCGATGGGCGGAAAATAAAGTATGACTTAAACCGAATTTCAAATTTATCTTCTAAAATGGATTTATTGACAAATAGTGGTGAAATAATATTGACAATTGGTGTATTTCATGGATGGGCGATCGATATACATGTTGTCGAGAAAAGTATGGACGAAGCAATAACTTCGACCAGCGAAAAATGATAAGGAAATAAGTAGATAGTGTGAATCGTGAAAAACAATTTCGCTAATAGATTAAATCCGAGCAAACATTGTGGTACATTGTGTGTATGCTCGTGGATGCGCAAGCCTCTGCCGAGAAAGTGAGAAGGTGCAAATTGGTTGTCATTGCCTACCGAGCTGTCATTGTCATGCCGGCTGTATTGCTGGCATCTCAACTCGTAACACACCGCTGAGCATTTTTTCTCTATCTTGATGGCTCATTTATCCATTTCTTGACCAATTGTAATGAGCTGAAGTACTAGCACTACGGCCCTGTTTTACAATGTACGAGTCACCATGTATCCATTAAGAATAAATGTTCTCGGATCAATTGTTTCCGGACGAAGGTAAACGTATTCTTGTGGAGTGGTGGCGATTAGTTCGTGACACAGCGACCTAAACGTGGGTAAGGTGTCGGGTCATTCACAAAAATAACTCCTCTGTACAATATCGATGTCTGCCCCGCTTAAGGCGCACATCTTTATGCTCTAGGCTGCTGCAAAGTGTTCAGAAACCCACTTCGTTTAACGCGTAACGGTATGGTCGGGAGGACCTCCAAAGTTGATGACAAGTTTGTGCCAGTCTCAAGGCCGTCAACAAAGCTGTTCTTGCGATCATATTATGACTATTGATGTGCTGCAGGCAGTTTCAAGTGGGACTCAAAGTGAGGCCTGGCAGCGAAGTTTAATTCTGAACTAATTTAAATACGCAACCAATATAATTAAATGTTGAAGCCAGGCCTTTTAACTCAACATTGGTAAAATTGCAATTCCCAATTCTTTAACCGTTGGATCGAGCTGAAATTTGGTGTGTATGTTCACGACTCATAGGAGAAGATTCTGAACGGTGGAGATTGGAATCTATAATGTGAAAGTGAAGATAAAGAATTTCCGGACCAGAGCAGTTTTGTAGGAACTAAAACATTTTTTTAATTTACTGTTTAATGAGATTAATAAAGATGGAAAGATTGATGCTCATTGACATCAACTATGTTACAATAGTTGTAACAAACCAATTGTGGCTAAAACCAGCCTCATGTGGTGGTTATACATCATGTAAAGAAGATTGGAAAGTTCATTGAAACTAATAACGTTGGAAGATTAAAAATTTAACGCGTTTAGGTGACAAAGATAATAGGTGTACTTACGAGGAAGTTGTTAAAACCTATTAGTTGCATTGGTGACAAAGGTCACAAAGGTTAACATAATAGGGCTTCTTGAAATGAAAGAAGTTGTTAAATCCTATTATTGTTAATAGTGACAAAAGTGATGTAAAGATAAAAACAATAGAACTATGAAAGAAGTTGTTGAGATTATTATTGTTATGAGCATTGAAAAATGTTACAAGAACAAAAACCATAGGGCTTCTTGAAAGAAGTTGTTAAAGCACTATTGGGAGAATATGTGATTGTGTCGTAAAGATAAAAATGATAAGACTTCTTGAAGGGAAGTTGTTAAATTTTATTGTTGTTGATGATGACAAATAACACAAAATATTTAGAATGAGAACTTCTAAAAGAAATTGTGTATTTTGTAAATGAGAATGTTATTTTTCTCTAATTTAGAGGTGCTCCAAGATGAGACCTTTAAAGTTTTGAAATAATTAACCTTCAATTATAATTTCATTAAGAAATTTAGAGGTTTATAAATATGAATTGGTTATAAGAAATAAATTGTATTAGTGTCTGTGAATTAGCGATTTATTCTTGGAGTTAATTCTCTAATTAATTTAGGAGTTCTGTTTTTAACAACAAACTTATAATTGTTAAAAATTAAAGCCAATGGTTGATTTGTGTAGAGACAAATTTCTAATGGAATATGTGGTTGTTCCAAGTTTTTCGGATCACCATAGTGAAAAGTTAGAAAATTTTGTTGGCCTTGACTTTAAGAGTGATAGCTGACAAAATATGTTCTGCTTGACCACGCTTGAACTTAGAGAGGTTTCTTTTGGAAGATCCTATAAAGTTGGGTGAAAATGTGATGGATGTTTGTTGGCCAGTGAGTGCGGTTGAAGCATGTGAATTTTCTTTGTCGAAGGGTATATACTTAATGGTGTCGGATTCATTATAAATCATATATAGTACGAAGAAAATTGCAAAACATTTGTAAGTCATTGAATTATAAATATAAAATCGAGAATGCGGGTGCGTTGGAAAATCATCGTAATTCGCTTCCTTGATTTTTTTTTAAATAGTGGACTCCATAAATGAAATAAAAATCATATGGAATAAGTGGAAATAGTATTTCATAAAAACCATGTTGAATGGATGGTGTTTAGTAAACTTACCAAGTGATGGCAATAATGGTGAAATTGCTTTTCACTTGAAAATATTTTAAAATCACCTCAAACATAATGAATGGAAATGAATGTTGAGGTGTGTGCTTGTCTCGTCTTTGTGTTGGAAAAGAGAATAGAACTTTGGAGAAAAAGTTGTCTAACATTTCTTGTGGCGAAAGAAAATGTGATGAAGCATGCCCGAAATGCTTAATACAAAAACAAAGTTAGTCGAAACTTGTTTGAAATGTCAAAATCGTTTGAAAAGTCAGCACGTGTGTAAAAAGTCAAACTTGTTTGAAAAGTTGAACATATACCTTGTGTCTTGAAAGACAAGCGCTGATGTCATTCATGAAACGGAAGGGTGTTCAAGTGATCAATAATGAGATTGAATCTCGTTATATGGTCGAAAATAGATAAAACAAGACTCATGTATACGTGCTTCAGGAAGTTATAATCCAAGGCATATTGATTCTTGAGATGTGAATATTGAAGTCAAGTGATCAATATTGAGATGTGAATATTATTCACGTAGATGATGGTAAAATGTAAGTTTTTACCTTGCTTTTCTTGCTAAAAAGAAAAATGTTGAATCCTTATCTTTTTAAAGAAAAAGTTGGAAAACAACTTAATAAAGAGGTAGTGATAAAACACAACTAAATGTGGTTTGTGTATATATTTTACTAAATACTATTGATTGCATATGGTTGGGTATGCTTATTGAAGTTGTGATTATAGAATTCTTGTGTATGAATTCAAGGTTCAATAATGGAATCATGAAGGCGCTTCTTTCTTTAAGAATATGTTTAGTATAAATTAAGAGATGGGTAAAATTTCATTTAAACGGATTCATGATTCAATAGAAGAATAAGAAACTTATGCATGAGGAATGATAAAGCGCGTGACCTCGACATAGCAAATGAGGTAGGATAAGAAAGTGCTATGGCCCGGATTTTCTAACCTCCATTGCTAGAAAATGAATCATGAAGTTATAAAGACATTGAGCTCTTTGGAAGGATCTTTGTGGAAAGAGGCCATTAAAAGTGAAATTGATTCCATCTTGAAAAATCGCGGCTAGGAAACTAGTGGATTTACCTTCGAGTAGTAAATCTCACTTTAGCATATAAGTGAATTTTTAAAAGAAAATGAATGGTGGAACAATCATTAAAATTCTGAGCTAGACTTATGTTGAGGATTACAAGGAAATGAAGAACTTGATTACTTTTATACTTTATTCTGCATCACGAGAATAAAGAGTTGTATTGCAATTCTTGCACGTAGCGAAAATTTGAAATACGTCAAATGGATGTAAATAATCTTTCTAAATGTCGATTTAGAAGAGAAAATTTAAATAGAACAAGCCGAGGGTTTCTTGTACATGAGCAGTGAAACAAAGTGTCCACAATGTACACCATGATCGAAATGGTGTTAATAATGAAAATTGGCATTATTGCTATTTTTTGGGATGTTTAACAGAAAATGTGGGGGTGAGTAGTACTTTGGAAAGAATTACCTATTGGAAAGAGTTTCCCCAAGAAAACAATGAGATGTCCGTATGAAGTATGGAAGCGTGAGCTGTCTACGTACACTTGTTAATGTGAGGTGTTTAGCAAGTAGCAAAGTCAAATTACCAAAGAAATTGAATTTGGTTATTAAATGGTGGATTGTGTTTCAAGAGTTATGTTCACTTAACAATTGTGCATATTGGTTTGTTATATATGATTCCAATAAGTTTGAATATATATAAAAATCAAAAAGAAAATAAAATCAATGAAAATCAAGTATTGATGTCAAATTCATAGAAAGTGAATAAATGATACTTTGAATGAAATAGATCAAAGTGTTGAAATGGTTCAAGGAAAATGAAACCTTAGAAAGAAAATGTGCTAGTTTGTAAAAAGTCATTGTATGACTTGGAAGACAATCTGTGCAAAGATAAAGACATCGAAAAGGTTTGATTGTGTGGATTTAAACAAGAGTGGCTACGTCGCTTTGTTTATTAAATCCAAAGCGATATGTTAACTAAGGAAAATTCTAGTCAATTTGATCCGTTGATTCCAAATTCAAGGAAAACTAATGGACTCGTGGATTAAACAAGTCATTAGGTGAGATATTCTTGAATTATTTGAAAGGATCAATATGGAATAAGCGGGAAGTTTAAGCTTGAATATGAGTTAACAAATTATCAAATGGATAAATCTTGTTAGCAAGATGGTATATTGCTAAAAAATCCAATTTATGATTGAAAAGACATATAGCAATGTGTGTGTAATGGTAGTGCAAACATATACGTCATAGACATAATACCATAAGACAACTACTCTCAAGGCCCCGAGGTACCCATATCTATTGACTATGTGAAGTCGAAAAGGATAATTTAAGCGGATCAGGATTAACGAAAAGAGGTTAACAAAAGAGGTAGTTGAGCGTTTGACATTAGGAATGAGACTAAAGCCTCTTTAGAAGTTAAACGAGCGGAGAAACCCCACCTAGTTATTTGGAGATCCCAAGATCTAGGTTTTGAAAGGGACAACCTAAGCTGTTAAAAGACTTGTAGTGTCCTTTGTGGGAAAATCATCCCCAAACCCGTTCCTTAAGTGACATCTGAAAGGAAAAGGTTAGAAAGCATCTTGCTTTTAATGATTCTTACGCTTGAAAATGTCGGCGGGGAATCACCTATGTGAGAGAGAAGTGTGGCCGCTTCGGGGAGGAGGGTTGCGTGAGGCTCGATTCTTAGACCACTGCTCATGAGAACCAGAGGCAGCACATTATGTTCGGTAGGCGGGTGAATCAGAGCATAGTCATGAGAATTGAAGTGTGTTAAGGGGGGAGATACATTGTGTAAAGTATATGATCGGCTACAAAATAAGATTTGAGCAGGTTCAAAGGACAGTACGTGTCTGCTTGATTAGCTTGAGTAAGAGTAAATATATTTTACAAGGGAAGGTTGAAAGGAGACGAGCCCTTTACCTATCCTATGCGGTGTCAGCCCATCGGACTTTATCACCATTTCCTCATTATTTCCTTCGTATGTGGGGATTGTTGGAAAAAATAGTGGGTGTGAAGGGAAATTTGAGATTATTTCCTTAAATGGGTTATTTGTTAAATGACCAAATTGATTATGGATTTGTATTCTATTCCATTGAGAACATTATAAATCGAATATTTATTTGTCGAAGATGGTTGATGGATGAATGAAATATTAAGGCTCAAAGATGATGGGTTGAAAGTGGGAAGGAAAAAGAAGATATCCCACATGGAATGGGAATGTGAAAGTTAGATAGTTTAAATACTACTACACTTTTATGTAAGGAGTAATTGTGTGTGGCATAGAGAGGCTCACCTCGCGCACGGGTGGGTGCGCGCGAGGGGTCACTGCAAATCATGGTTCAAAAATAGGCGTGGGGAGCTACCGGGCACTCATCGTGTGCGTACGCGTCTGGCGGACACGAATGCTTAGCTCCAGAAATGGCCTATTCGCGCAAGCCCACCTTTTGCTAAAATTTTGAATTTTTATTTCAAAATTTAATTTGCACCTCCCCATTAACCCGTTGTAAGCTGACTGAAGCGAGGTTAATTGTCGAAATTATGGCTATGCCAATAATTTTCGATTTTTAATTTCCTCCTTGTAACAACCATATCAAAATTAAATACGAAATTATTACTTTGTAATAATTTACGTGATTATGGTTGATTAGCGGTTTTTCGTTTAAATTCAAGGCTGACTATAAAATGGAGTCTTCACAAACCATTTTTACACACTAATTTTCACCTGCTGCTCTCGCTCTCTCTTTGCTTTGCATATTGTCAATCTTCGTTTGGCCTCCTTGCATCTTGCGCATTGTGGTGATACTTGTCTGAGCTGCATTTTGTCAGTTCGCGGGGAACTTTAGGTGCAGAAGTGCCCCAGGGTCCGCACGTTCTATCTGGGAGACTCGCGTCAGCGCCCTCGAAGCACTATTGGTGAGGGGACGAAGGCTAAGTCTTAAGGGCGGGCTGATTCATCGGGGGCTCAAGTGCACAACGGTAATTTCATTCTTTGCCATCTTATCTCGGTTCCGATTGTGTATACGTGCGTAATTTTATTTGTAATTTCTTTCTTACGCCAATTGCACCAAATTTTGCTAACATGAATGCCTTCCGAGTTGAGTTGGTGGTGGTAGGTTGGGGATGGCGGTGGATATAAAGATGGATTACCGGTTGGATTTTAAGAAGGGGAGTGAAATGATTGTGACGGTGAGATTGAGGATGGGATAAGGGAAGTTGATGGTGGGGAAGTGAAGTGAGAAAGAAAGTGAGAGAGGCAAGTGAGAAGAGCAGGGTGGCACTGAGTGAGGGGTGGCTCCTCTTATATTTGTGTTGGAAAACTTAATCAAGATATTATCAGCAATACCCCATGAAGCTTTATTGTTACCAATTTCTTTAGTTTGAATTATCGAATAAAGAATCAAACCATTATGAGGACTATTACTTAAGTCCACAAGTTCGAACTTGAAGGTTGGTGATCTTCATATGAATCTTTCTAATTCATATTACCGTGTTATTCGTACTCATTGATGCTAATAATGATATCCAAGATCTTCCAAGATAAAAATAATATTCCCTTCCGGCTAAAATGATAAAGACTCATTTTATTAAAGTTTGATTGCTTCGATAATTTATAGTTGATTAACGATACATGATGAATTGAATAATGTTTGATTGAACTTTTTGAAGCAACTTATGACTATGACTGTTATAAGCTAAATGTATTTGTTTGTGAAAAAATTAAAATATTGAATTATAATAAGAATATTGAATTGTGAATTTTTTTTTTTTAAAATATTGCTTTTTAAAATTTTAAATACCAAAATAACATTGACCAAAACTTATTTACCATATTAACACTTTTTGGGAGAGCCGGTTTTGGCAATGCCGGAATTAACTTTAAAGCCGGTATTGTCACTACCGGCTTTAATTTTTTATTTTTTAAAAGCGATTAAATGTTTTTTTAAATAAAAATTGTGAAGTCGGTATTGCCAATACGAAATTAAAGTTTTTTAAACAGAAATCGTTATTTAAAAAAATAATAAATGTGGATCCGGTAGTGGCAATATCGGGAATGAATTTAAATTAGCCGGTACTACCACTACCGGCTTTCAAGTTAATTTTTTTTTTTTTTAAAGCTGATGAGTCACGTGGGGAGAAAAGGTGAGAAAAAGGACTTTAGTGTTATGTGTTTCCAAGAAGAAATAGAAAGAAGAGAAGAAATAGAAATAGAGAAAAGAAGAAATAGAGAAGAAGGAGAGGTGTTGGAAAGAGAAAGATAAAGAGAAAGAGAAAGAAGAAAGAGAGAAGAAGAAGAAGGAGACTTCTTATATTGTAAGTTAATTTTTTTCTTTGCTTGTATACATTTTTATAATTTATTGTTAAAATTATTATGATTTGTTGATAAAAACTATTATGAAGAAATAGAGAAGAACGAGGAGAGTTGTTAATATAAATATTTAAGGATTGCTTGTATATATTTTTATGATATGAAGAAATAAGGGAAGAACAAAATAGAGTTCTTATTATAAATATTTAAGAATTGCTTGTGTATATTTTTATGATTTATTATTAAAATTATTATTATTTATGAGTTCAATTGTTGAATATTAAGAAATTAATCATTATAAATAGTATTCGTGTGTTTCAATTGATTTTGTTTTTGTTTTTAGAAATATGACAATAGGATTTGTGTGTTTCGGATGAATCAACAAGAAGTCGATATGTTTGTTCAACCAGGACCAATAGACCCATACATGTATTAACCGAGGCGGTCATCACATTGATCGAGAAAATATTTGAAATGGAGAAAGAATTTCCCAAATTTCGATGTAGACGTGGTACACAACTTCCTGAAAAATTAGATTTTAGGATTGAAACGAAACTTAATAATCTAGGTTTTTTTGGGGTATATAAATTAGGTCATATTAAACACGACTGGTGTTTGATTGAGGCTTTGATTGAGAGATGGCGTCAGGAGACGCATACTCATTTACTGTAGGAGATGACAATCACCCTTCGGGATGTTGCTAGCTTATGTGGCCATCAGTAGAAGGACATTCTGTGATTGGTACAGAAACCCATATGACACCTGGGCAATGGAAATAATTATGCGTAGACTTACTTAATTTTGAACCATCTGACTCGGACCTTAAAGGTGGGAGTATAAAAGTGAAATCGATTTTTGAAAATTTCACTTATAATCGCTTTGAGAATCTCTCAGGAACGCCACCGATGAAATTTGGTTACCTTGTACACTCGAGCATATATTTTTCTATGTTTGGGGTCATATCTTTTAGTTGATTCGAGTGATAGCAAGATTAAGTTGATATACCTCCTTGCTCGGGGGACGTTAACTCCATTGGTTCATACGGTTGGGGCGATCTGACATTGGTCTTTTTGTATAGAGAATTGTGTCAAGCAACGAACCCCAAATCATGTGGGTGTGTTGGGTTTTTGACTCTTGTGCAGGTATGTCAATTATATTTGTTTACATGATCTAGTATAGTAAAAATGTTATTTTCTACGGGACGCTAATTTTTGTTTTTTTTTTTTTTTTTTTTTTTTTTTAGCTTTGGGCATGGGAGATGTTGTTGTGTACACAATCTACTAGGGTGAGGATGACATACTACGGTTTGGACGAATCATTGTCATATGGTTGCGGTATATTTAAATTACTCCCAAGAAACTTATTTTACGATTAGTTTTCTTCACTATTTATTAAGTACTTTTTATGTAAATTTCAACCTATGTAGGTGGATGAGTCACTTATCATACACAACCATTACATACAACCTCCGGGCTTATAGAGATCGGCTCTCGTTTTTACCGAGGAACGAGGTTAGGTGGCAACCATATTTAGGTGCCGTCTTCCATATTATTGCTTGCGTGGGCAAAATATATGGAGAAGCAAAGATGCCCCTCATCTGTTTTGACGGGATTGAGTGGCAGCTTTTCGGATCGTGTCATGAGGCAGGTTTGGGATGTTGCAAACTATACCTGTGGTGTGACAGCGAGGAAGAATTGCCACGATATGAATAGGCGAGAGGTCGGGCGAAGGCCCGACTTGGTCCCAGAATCCACATGAAGTACATAGAAATGTGGAACTCACGAGATGACATGGTTGTGGATGGGCGGTTTGGTGTAGAGGATATGGATTACACCCATACCTATATGATATGGTATAAAAGCTATTACTCGGTCGTTGATTCGAGAATCCGTCTCATTTTGAGGATGTGGGGTTTAGGGCAAGTTCTAGTTGTTATGAGGGCTTGGTAAGATAAATACTATATATTATGATTTTACCATTTTTAATTGCTTTATTTCATAATAATTATTTTCCTTAATTTTTCAACATGATTCGAAACATGCAAAACATGTATCTATCCAACGTGGATGCCGTGGAGAAATAAATAAGCGCAAGGTTGCCGGCCTTCACCGAGATCAAGTTTTCAATCGTCGAGTTTATCACACCTGATCTCTGGCGACTATTAGGCGAGCTCAACGACTAGAGGCCCGAGCATCTCCAACCACCAAATACTAGTTCCCGAGGGTACCACAGACATGTGCGGCGGCGACAACGGCCTTGACCCGTATGGAGTTACATGATGAGGATGAGGAGGATAAGGATCAAGAGGGATGACATGCATCGGTTTGGCTTCGCTCCCCCGGGACCGGGTAATTCTTTTACGAAATGATGAATCGGTTTGATTTCACGCAACCGCACGAGCTCCTTCCCTTATAGCAATTATACTCGGACTCACAGGCGGGCATTCGGGGTTTCGGGATTTAGGCCTAGTTTTCATTTGCCTCGAGGTGCGGTTTCCAGGAAAATCCATACGGATCATCCTCGTCCTCATCTCAACCATCGCGAATCGGGTGGTCGCCGTGTACTTTTTGCGTGTAAATTTTACAGTCTAATTATCCTTGACGGGTATCCTACGTGATCGGGATGTGGTCACTAACCTCAAAGCTTATTGTTAAAATTATTGTTAATTTTATTCAATGAAAGCTTGTGATGGATGTATTTTTACACATCTAAATTATCTACTTCAGATTAAGGTTTTATATGGATGAACTGCTTTCAGCGAGATGTGAGCACTGACAGGGACCTAACGCGTGTCAGAGGCTTGAGAAGCTCAAAGTAAGAAAATCCATCTTATATTTTTAAAACTTTTATTTGCCTTTATAAGAAAACCAATTCTAAATTTTTTTCATAAACAAAATCAAATAAATATATCTCCACTTGGAGGAATTTAAACAAATACTCTAAGAACCATACTTAATTAATTATATTGAGAACTCTAGTTAACATTGTTTAACAAAAGAGTTTTCCTTACAACTTATAAAAGAGTAATACTTAAATATGACTCCCGACAACCCACATATATATCTATCTGACAAGTCCCAAAAGCAGAGTCCAAACTCTTTTCCCGACCTCATTTGGTTCGGGTCACTGTCTCAGCACAATCTAAAGCAGTAAAAGGGAAGGGGTGAGAATAAATCTCAATAAGCTATTATGTATGCAGCAAGATGCCAAACAAGATGCAACACATAGCATGGTAGCACATAACACATTATGAAAGCGGTAAACACCTTATGTTACCTCATTTTACCTTTCCGAGTACGGAACAATAAGTCGTACAACGTGGGAGTAAAACTTCGCTCTTTGGTGAATTGCCCCAGTGCACATTCACCACCTTATAGGTCTCATACCCCCGAGAGATCCATATAAGAAAATAGGATACTTATATGACCCTTATTCGAGTATCATATAATATCATCGCTCTTTGTCAAAGCTTTTGGCTTCATACGAGCATTCCGCGGTACACCAAATTGCGGCGGCATGTAAGGCTTTTGGCTCAATACGGCGGCTAGCACCCCACGCTCTGTGGCGCGAGAGGGCATGTCACGAGTATAATGAACCTTGATCATTTTATAGAACAAATCAATAATTGATTGAATTCCATTATACCCACTAATCATATATACTCGTTCAAGCACATGATAGATACTTGAAATAAATCCCTGACAAGGGGATAAGAACATAACAACATGGTAATATATACTCATGTGAAATCAATACTATAGTGCAACAGTTCATGTAATACACTATGCATACTACCATTAACGAATATACATTCAAGTAAGGTATTCATATAACCACATAATCCACATAGGGATACAATATAATCAACATGTCATTATAATCCACAACTGGCGGGATACAATACAATGACATGCCAAATAATCCACAAATGGGATACCCATACAACCATATACCAAAATAATCCACAATTGGGATACAATATATTGATGTAACACATATATATTCCTAACGAACACAATAGTGTGATTATGGTCTCTACCTTTGTTCAACTAATCACCAAGGTATGGGAGCAAGTAAGGCCACCTTTAAACCATAAACCATTATTACGAAGTCATTACTCATCCTTGAATAATATTCATAACGATTGCAAGACCTACTTCCAACAATTCCATTTTGATCAAATAAGACATCAATGGCCTAGCGAAGGTATTCTACTTTAACTTAGGTTAAAAATGATTAATTCATATCCGGGTTGAACTAGATTCTACTAATTTATAAGGGTTGGGATTCAAGCCGAGGTTATTGGTGAAAATCGGCAAGAAGGGAAGCGAGGAAATTCGGTGACATGGGCGACCGCCCAAGTCACTATGGGCGACCGCCCAAGAGGGTTTAATAGGGGTTACACTTTCTGGTGGGTTGGGCGGCCGCTCAGGGCTATGGGCGACCGCCCAAGGAAGATTTCGGCACTTCGAAATTTCTAACTCCTTTTCACATTTTTCTTTTCCCCATTTATAATCTTTCTTAAAAATACCCAAAAGGATTTTCTAACTTTACAAACCTCATTTTAAATCATTAAATCCCCAAATAACATAATCCTAAATCATTTACCTTGATTCTCCACCCATTTCACTACCACAATTCAAGTTTAACCTCCTTAATCTAACTTAATCCTTTTTCTTGCACTATTGATCATCTTCCTTAAACAACCACATCATTCTATAACATAAACCCATTTCTTAACTACAAGAAGGTTTCCAAAGCATCTAATACCCTCATTCCTTCAGCTTAAACCCCCATATCATAACTAAAATCAATTAAATCTTGAATAATCATTTTACTCAAATAACCATATTAAAAATACAATATACTTTTCTTTTCATAAAACATTCATTAACACATAAAATGTGCAATATTTAGAAAAGAAGTCATAATAACTTACCTTAGGATTTTGGATGAAAAGATGATCTTCTTAGCTTGATTGATTCCTCTAGTTGTCCCAACCTCAAAAGTACTCTTGAATTTGAAAATGGATGAGAAATGGACTTGCTAGAGATCTTGGAAGGTGAGGCTTCAATGGAGGTTTTCCATGAATGGTTCTTGGCTAGAGGGAAGTAGAGAAGAATGATGAGGAGGTGAAAGAAGTATGGGAGGTATGGGAAGAGTGTAAGGAAAAGTAAGGGAGTATGGGTGGCATTTGACTTTAGAGGGAAGGGGAGGAATTTAGGGAAAAATGCCCCCAAATATTAATCTCTGAGGCTTTTTTTTTCAACGAACGAATAAATGTAAAGCTAGCCCTTTTTATTTCCCATTATTTATTTATACCCAATTTAACCTCCTTTCTTTACTCTATATTATCCAATTTCTATTTTTATAAGTTTTTCCTTTATGAGACATTATTTTACTTCCCTATCATTTTTATCCTAATATAAGGAACCAAGTATATAAAATGAACACATAATATTAATAATAATATTAAAAGCATATAATATTATACTAAAATTGTGCCTACTAGGAGTTAGAATTGGTTCGTATACAACTCACTTGCCCCACTTAAAGAAAATTTGTCCCGAATTTTAAGCTTTACTTTGATTACCTTAATGATCAATAGCAAGGCTAACTTTCCCCCAAAGAGCATTTCAAGAATTACAACCTTCAAATAGTTTTCCTTGCCAAATGTCATGGCGATTTTCTCTATACATTCTCACATGACCCCAAATATTTCTAGAATTTAATCCCGAAATTGTAATTCTAATAACATCTTCAACGATTTTCCCCACATAGGTCAAATCCGCCTAAACATCATTAATTGAAAAGGGAACTCCATGGATCGTACGAGGAAAAGGATCACATTACGAAATAAATTTTCCATATCGTTTCATCACAGTTACCCCTTCAATGCTAAACCAAAACTGCTATTATACTCATTTCAGCTAAGATTAATAAAACCTTTCAAGTTGAAAAAGAAATCTATCACTCCCAACGCACCTTATCTGTTATTCTTCAAGAGTTTGGATAGTCTTCTAATCTCTCTTCCTTTTAAGTAACTAAATCCTCAACTCTTAGGATCGGTAACAAATTTCACAAGAGAGCTTCAAAAAAGGTAAAAGGTTCTCACCACGCAAAACAATTGCAGCCACTCTCGAGTAAAGGGTAAGAAAATTCTGGTTTATCTAAGCCAACTTCCTCAGAAGCATACGCTATTACTTTCCCAATTCTCATAATATCACCACCATAATCTTTCTTGAATAAACACTTAAAATTCACAAAGTTCTCACATCCACTAGGTAAGGTAAGGATCAGATCCACTTAGTCAATCTATTCCCCCTCTCTCCCCATCACTATGATTCATCCTTATTGCATCCCACACCATTTATACATCCACCTTAAGAAGTTAACTAAAGCAACGATTTGTTTCAATTCTCAAGAACTCCTTAAAATTCCTTCGATAATACTTGCCAACCCAAAGGTCACGGACTCGATCGCCTTGTAAGATTCATGATAACCTTCCAAACTCAAGACTATATAACCGCCTTTGAAAATACTTAAAACTCCTTGCGAGTCAACTCACATTTGCTAAACTTCTCAAACGATGAATTCTGATTCCACTAAAGATAAATAACACAACTCACATAATTATCTTCATGATCCTCTCTCGAAACTTTAAATAAGCAAAAGAGGGTCATCAATCACCAATAATTGTCATAAAGCCAATAAAATAAGGATTTAAAATTCTGATTATCATACTTAGAATCAACACATGAAATATTTTGATGGAAACCACAATTACCATCTATAACTCACAACTAGCACGTAAAATTTCTGAAAGAATTCTTATGCGAAGTCTAACACATACATAATATCCTTCACACTTTTAACCAAAACTTTCTGCCTTCCAATACTTCAATAATAGGAATACCATATAAATGTTTATTTACATATTAAATACCTTAATCAATTTAAGTATATAAAGGAGACTCACTTCTTATGATAGTCTACCATTACTCAAACAACTACTTAACCCTCCGGAGTCAAGTATATCTCATAATTACACATCGTGTGATAATACGAAATAAGCGGCGATAACATGACCGGCTATAATGCATTATCACAAATAGTAAACCAAAAAGATTAGAGGTATTATATAATAAAATGAGAATCCTCTAACAATAAAACAATTTCTCCAAGTAATCAATATGCTACATGCAGAAGCAACATGATATGCCACACATAATGATATGAAACAAGATCTATAAAATATAGCGACTGCTTAGAGGCAGGGAATACTTACCTGCAGCTGGCCTCTGAGGGAGCTATCTCTCCTAGGTGCGAAACACGTACTCGATCTTAGACCTTCACTTTACAATGCCATTTTAACCTTAGATAATATTGATATTACTAAATCTTTTCTTCAAATCCTTTCATGATCATTATAACTTAACTAAAATGGACATAATTCCCAATAACTTTGAATATCAACCTTACATTCATTCCAAAACCACCTCTGTTTATTTCTAAAGCCCTTTTAATTGACTAACCATTACAACCACCATGCATATCACTAATACATCATATACTATATATGACCACAATTCGGCAACAACTGACTATACCAACTTAGTCAATTTTAAGCGTAAAGTTCTCAAATGATACCACATCTTGTCTCTGAGTCCTATAACCCTATTACTCTATCTTTCCACATTAAATCATATCTTATTATCACTAGTTGCCATATTCATTCACCTTACTCAAGTTATTTTCATTATTTTTTACACATCACAAGCCACTTGCTGACAATATTCTCTCCACCATATATCAACCTTTATAATACCCTTTTTAATTACCAACCCATATTTTACCCAAGCCATCACTTTACTCATTTCCGAACCCTTTTCATTATTTCAAAAGCCAATGATTGTCAAACTTATCAATAATCATTTACACAGTACCTATAGCATCATATAACATTTATAACAACAACTTTACAACTTAGCCAACTTCATCAAAAGGACCCCGAAACAATACCACATACTTAAATCATTTTTCTTAACATCAATACTATACCAAACTTCACTATACCACATCTCAACTAAATTAACAATTTCAACTCAAGTAAAATGTACCAACTCACTGTAACATTTCCCATATTCAACCCCAGAAACCATTTGAATTTATTACTAAAATACCATGTATGTGAGGCTACAATTTAAACATCCTTCATTTTCTAGAACTTTTCGCTGGTCATCATTGTTTCCGACCATTAAAACTAAACTTACGCACTAAACACTCGGCGTCGAATTACCACACATATTCCCCCTTAGTTTAGACATCTACCCTTGACCTCTACTAAGCTCGTACCACCAACTGTGAGCACCCCAACCCGGGACCTAACGCGTGTCCCAGAGCTTGAGAAGCTCAGGCTAAGAAAACCCATCTTATATTTTTAAAACTTTTATTTGCCATTATAAGAAAACCAATTCTAAATTTTTTCATAAACAAATCAAATAAATATATCTCCACTTGGAGGAATTTAAACAAATA